>PNEQ01016857.1:151940-176120 GCA_003012365.1 Medauroidea extradentata
ACATCCGCCCTCGGCCGTTGTCGGAGCTGAAATGAATACCCCTACCCCTTCATACAGCGGCAGTGGACTCGCCCGACACTTCTTGCAGTTCTACGGGCCTGGTTGGTCGCTTCCTCTAATGGTGAAGGAGAGGGAGTAGGAGCATCTGCGCAGAGCGAAATTGTAGCGACTCGTTTTGTTTGTTGTCCCACTATAGTTTATGAGTGATGGGTATTCATGGGTTTCAAGGTGTGATTCAGAAGACAACGACGGTAATTGTTTACGGTATTTTATTTATTGAGTAATGTCACAATAAATGTTCAAAATTAGCAGCATTAACCTCCGCGCAGAGCCGATATCTATGTAGCAGAGTGTCTCGTGTTCACTGGAATACAGTATGCGTGGATTGTACATCTTCCAGCGACCACGGGACTCGTTGCTACGTCGATACCAGCTCTGCGCTGAGGTTAATGCTGCTCATTTTGAACATTTATCGTAACATTGATACATAAAGTACTGTAAACAATTACAGTTGGTGTCTTCTCACACACACCCGATACCTAGAGATGATGGTATATCGCGAACATTTTTTGCACCAACATAGCCTTGAAACCACTGACACACCGTAGCTGTCTGCAGACCAATAACAGGCATCAAATATTACAATAGCAGGATTCTTATTGGCTTAGTCAAATTGGGGCAACAGCTCCACGTACAAGCGAAAGCCAGTTACATTTTCATAAGCTGAGCGTATGTTGAAGTCTAGCAAATAGTCAAGTTTTCCCGCGATAAACCATCATCTCTACCGATACCCTTGAATCTTAATTACTAGAGATGATGGTATAGCGAACATGTTTTGTGCCGACATATCCTTGAAAACACTGTGATTTCTTGCCACATGTGTGATTGAGTGATATAGGTCAGACACGACGTAGCTGTCTGCAGACCAATAATTAGAAGAGGGAAATATTCGCGGGTTCACTGACGTAAAGGCTAGTCTCCAAGAACATATGTGTATTCAACCAGACATTATCTGCTCACTGGCTGCTTGATGACGCAGTGATATGGTCCTGCATTTAGTTGCTTCTATACTATTGGCTAAGTGACTTCCAGGAAGTGTCAAATAAGTCACGGGCCAATTGCGAATGTGGCACGAACTTACAGTTGCTGGAATTCTAGCTTGGGGCCAAAAGAAAACGCGAATTTTTCAGGTGCCTACCAATAATGGGCATCAAATAATACAACAGCGGGATTCCTACTGGCTCAGTCAAATAGGGCAAAAACTCCAAGTACAGGTAAAAGCCAGTTATATGTGCATAAGTGGAACGTACGTTGAAACCCCGCAAACAGTCAGGTTTTCCCGCTACAAACAATAATCTCGACTAATTACTGCTAAACTATTTGTTTCCGGCAAATTATTGTCTGGCCAAATATATTTGTATTTGTCTCCTTCAACTTCCCTATCAATTTGGGCATTGAATATTTTGAACATCCTGTATTGTGGTGCAAAAATCTATTCCTGATAACTTCCTGTCCCTGCCTATAAGGTAGTCATAGAAGCTGAAGAGAGAGAGTGGCGGACGTGCGAAGGTCGTAACTAACGCCCTTGCTCGCTGGCACGCGCAAGTGTATACTTCCCCGTGTGAGGGGGGAGGGGTGTGTGTTGGTACATGTCATTACAGTACCGCTAGGGACGAACCGTCAAGGTGCTCGGCGCGTTACGACAGAACAACAAAGGTCCCTGGAATCACCTCTGTGTCTGTGGTTACGACACAGTGTTGTCGCTATGTTGCGCGCACGTGCCACAATCCTTCCCTTCACCTAGCCTCGCCGTCGCATTCTTCATCTACTTCTTTTTTTTTTCGCCGCGACGCTAGTCATTCGTCGCTCCACGACCTGGACTCACAACCGGAAAGGTTTGAATAGAATATTAAGAGTGCGTGGTAGATAAATAAACGCTGAAAACATCATTTTATTTAAACGCTTTTTTCGAAGCCTATATGGATAAAATACTCAATGACAAGCCTAGATAATAGTAATTGCCAACTTTATGAGTAAATATTTATCTAGAATTACCAATTCGTTGCGCAATATCTCTTGCGCCGCAGTTAAATGCACGAGGTTCCGGCGTCAGATACTGTGCCTCAGAAGTTCGTAACACTGGATACAATTTTGTTTAAAACGTTGGCTAAAACTATTGTCTAGGATTGCTATTGATAAATTTTCGCAAATTGGCTTCAAGAATCCTACAGTCATAGATTAATGCTTTTAGCGTTGAATTATGTACCACGCCCTCTTAAGAGGCCGTACCAGTGTTTCAGGCGCATGTATGCAACCTACTTCTTACTATCGCTATAGCAATAACACTATTTCACATATCAACATTATCTTCGCGCTTTATCAAAGTCATTGTGGTCTTTCTTATTTTCGCTCCGTTCGCCGATGTCAAGTACAAAGAATGGTTGACTACAAATTCTACAAAACCTTTTTTAACACGTTGATAATGTAACCGTTTATTATTCTTGATTTTGAAGAACGCGGCTAAAATAAGAACGGTTGCATCTTTAATAAGATTCTAACGTAATATTTTATGGAACGACCTCGTAAGGCGGCCGCCTACCACACGCTTCAAATGCGTTACAGTGTGCTCGTAAACAGATTTTTTTTTGAAAATATTCCACGTGGGCCCATTGTGCCTACGTACTAAGAGAAAACAAACTTCAGACAAGGTCGGAACCTCGTTGTTAAGACGCCACGCTCATTAAAAACACTGTTTCTAAGCCCTCCAACATGGCTAAAAAACGGCCTTTTCAGACTTCCGTATTTCAAAATGCACTAACCGGATGTATGTGAAACTCAGATTGCGACTTGCACTGAACATAGTTGCAGATTTTCCACTAATAATTAGAGATGATGGTTTATCGCCGAAAAACTTGACTATTTGCTAGGCTTCAACATACGTTCAACTTATCAAAAGATTACTGGCTTTTCCTTGTACGTGGAGCTACTGCCCTATTTGACTAAGCCAATAAGAATGCCGCTATTTTAATATTTGATGCATGTTATTGGTCTGTAGACAGCTACGTTGTGACAGTGTTTTCAAGGCTATGTTGACACAAAACATTTTCACGATATACCATCATCTCTACTAATAATATTATATGGTCACCGCTTAGTGTCCCATAGTAAAAACCGTTCTGCGGGAAGCTTGCACGCTAGTTCAGCGCTTGGAACGTTGAGGCGACGTGGCATTTGATGCGCGCTTCAAGGTCGACCTTACTGCTCCGTCGTTTTTGAGCCTCTCACACGAGGGTAGGTGGCGCCCTTAAGGTTCTTGTGTAGGTAGGCTGCGTTGGTGTATGTGAGTCAAAACGCGACAGAGCGTTAAGAGTGACGTCGGTCGGCTTATGTAATGCATTATCGCCTTTACACGCAAACCCCGCAACTGGCGTGCAGAACTTTAACATTATTAATTTTCATGTGGGACTTCAAGTCGTGACCGTATTATTTTATTTGCGATACTTTATGGTTCAAATTCCAGCGCTTATTTCTATTTGTATGTTTTTAGAATCCTGTTGGAATTTTCCTGGTTATGGCAGTATAAAAAAGCTGTTTTTAGCAATTTTGAGAGTATTGAAAATCATGTTTCCAATAAACGATCAGAATTTTTAAACCGATAGAAACATTGTCTGAAGTGTGTTTTCTTCTCATAGATGTACAAACTTATTGCGCGTTGAGATGTTTCTTACAAATATGATTACCTACTTGAAACTCGCTGCAATGTGTTTCAAGCGCAGGTAGATAGGAACCTTAAGGATACTGAATTCGTCAAAGCCCTGATACGAAAAAGAGTAGGGTTTTATGTTATATAAATTTGATGTGGCTACTCACCTATCCAATCTATACATGTGTCGTCACTATAGACCCGGAAATATAGCAGGTTCAAGGACCAGCCGGCTGGACTTCACAGTACTGTATACACTATATCTTCAGCTACTTGTATATTGTATGTTGCTCCAGTGAGTGAATAGTTGTATATGTGACAAGGTATCTCAGCAGTCAGTGATTGTTTACATGGAGGTCTGCTATTGGTTCACCCAGTCCTTAAAAAAGAGTTTCAGTAACAGGGGTCCGAACATTAGAGACCTGAAAAATTCGAGTTTTCTTTTGGGGACAAGCTAGAATTCCAACAACTGTATATTTTTATAACTTTCACAATTGGCCTTTGACTTTTTTGACAGCTCTTGGAAGTCTCTAAACCAGTAATGGAAATGTAACTAATACAGACATATATCACTTTAACAGCAAGCAGCTAATGAGCATCTGCCGTCTGCTTCAGTTCACAAATATTCTTGCAGGCTAGCCTACAAGTCAGCGAACCCGCGAATTATTCCCGTCTCCACCAAACGTGAAAGTATTGAAAATGTACAGGTGTTTGAAACCTAACGTCTTTACAAATGAATTCACAAAATTTCCGTGTCACTAGTCATCACTAGAGACATGCAAAATTCGCGTTATCATTTGAGAGCAGACTAAACTTCACTTTCCTATACATAACAGAGCATAATCTGCGATTCAATTGGCCACGAACTTTTATGTGTTGTCATTTACGTGAGTTACGTCTTTACAGAGATTGGCCTCTCTACCGTGTAAGTATTCTCCGCGGCAAGTCACGACAATATCGGTCAGCGGGAGACGTCGAACAAGCCTATAGTCACTTGGAGTCTAGTGAGCTGTCAGAAAATAGCACGAATTTTGCATGTCCCTAGTCATCACTTATATAAACCAAGAGAATTTCACCAATTCATTTGAGGAACGTTAGTTTTTGAACTCCTGTACGTGTTCATTGCTTCCCCGGCTGTAACACCGTTACTGAAACTCTTCTTTGGGAAATATGTCTTAGCAGTATCCTTTGCAATTTGTGATACGTAGAGACGGGAAAAATTCGCGGGTTGGCTAACCCATAGGCTAGCCTTCAAGAATATCTACTGTGCTCAAGAAGGCAGCAGATGTACATTGGCTGTTCACTGACACAGTAACATGGGACTTCATTTAGTTGTGTTTTTGTTATTGGCCAGGAACTGTCATAAGAGTCGAGGGACAATTGCGAAAGTAGCCCTAACTTATAATAGCTTGATTTTAAAAAAAAACTACTTTTTCAGGTCCCTAGTGATGTGTGTGAACAGTTTTGGGATAAATCACACTCACTCTGTGTTGAAAGCTGTACAGTTATAATATTAGACCTGCTGGAAAGAGAAAGAATAGTTTAAGTAAACGATACAAAATCTTCAGTGTTACGTACAGAAAGAAGGAGCCTACACGCTGTTCAGAATAAGCTGAGCACTGCTTACAGTTTTCTGTGAGCTATTTTTAGGACCATGAACTTTTCGCGAAAAGAATTTGCCACAGTTTGTTTCAGTGCCCATACACATTTCTGGTTCCATAGTCATGCAGTGGTTGGGTGTTTGAACTCTCACATGTCTGCCCGTAAATCCAAAGACGTGTGTGTACTTCAGTAACCTTATTGCGATTGGCACAGTCAAATAAGAGACATCACTTCACACAGGCACTCTGCCAATAACCATGAAGCACAGCTGTAGATGTGTATGTAAAGCACTGAAACAAAGTAGGGCAAAATTATTTTCGCAAAAAGTTCGTGTCCCTAACTACTATGCCTCTATCTTTACTATTTTTAGTACGAAAACTTTCGTGTATCTAAAAACTAGCGTCAACATTCCACAACTTCCAAAATATTTCTTCTATACACCAATAAATATATTTTTTATTATTTCAACTGTAGGGCAGTGTTCACTTTGAATTGAACGGCCTATAGCAGACAAGTCAACTCTTCCGGTATCTGTAGGTATATATCTGCCGTACGGTAAGTTGATACTTTTAGAAACGAACTGTTGAAAAAAAATACTAGGAATACTTCTGTTACCATCATACAATTATGTAAGCAAATGAAAAAGCAATACAGTAAGATAAAAAAGTAGATAATTTTTTTTTGTTACGCGTCCGCCAACATGAAAATTGTTCGTAATAAAAATTTTAAAAGTGAGCTAAACACGTCTGCTATACGATAGTTGGAGGATGGTTGGGTTGGCATTGGTATCGTAGAAATAGTTCTGTATGTTAAGAACAGCGGCTAAAATATTGAAAATCTGTTAATAGAATATGTACATAATATGTTCAATTTCAGGAACTGAAATATAATGTATAATTACGTGTAGCATATATTACAATATTTTATATATGACGTAGTTAATGGCGGCGGATGAACAATGTACGTCGGCTTGCAGTGCAGCCGTCAGCCTGGCAATGTTATTGTTCACGTTTGGCGGAAGGATACACATCTAACATCCACCGCAACATAACTCCATGTCGCTGGTCGAAGGCTCCCAGCTAGGGCGGTCGACACACGCGAACCAAATGTCCGCGCGAATATCGATCGATCGCGATATCGCGTTATCAGGCGTCGGTAACGCTGCCGCCCGGGAGGCATTACCAGGCACCACCTACCCTACACCCCCCTCCCACACTTACCCAGGGGGTAGTCGGTAATCGCAATCAGTGCGTATGTCCCCGCCGGGACTTGCAGCTGAGACCAGGACATCCCCGGTAACTGCGGGCGCTTAGTGAATTATCGCCCCGGTGCATTAACAACTCCCAACGACGCCCTGGTGGTCGGCCATGTTTTCTGTATTCCCGTGCTGTCCGCCAACATAGGCGCCAAAAATTTAACTATTTGAATGGAAATCCGGTGCAACCATTTACGGTTATGCCCTAATGTTTCTACTATTTTTGCGGTAGTTATATTTTAAGCTTTAACAAAAGCAGATATCAAAAATCTGTCAGGCAGTTTTGTTTAAAATGGTTTTTGACATTACAGCTAGGGACAGGAAAATTTCGTGGATTCAATGACCTGCATGCTAGAATATGCATACTCATGTCCCTATCTATTCGTTCATTGTCTGCTGTCCCACTGAGTAGCAGCTAGTGGACAAATCGTCGGGGCTTGAGCATGTATAGAATAGTGCATTCTAACATGCAGGTCATTGAATCAGCGAAATTTTCCGACCTCTAGTTATAGCTATTTTTTTCAAACAAACAAATGATACTGTTTCCACTAAAAAGCCAATTAACCAGAATTTCGTTAGTTACATAATTAGAAAAAACAACAGAATCTACTGCATTGAAAAAAATCAGCCAACATGGAGAAGACAATTGTAAACAAAACTGCCAGACAAATTTTGATATCTGCTCTCGTTTAGGCGTAAAAAATTAATATTGGTAAAAAAAAAAGTAGAAACTAAAGAGCATGGCCTTAAGGAGACTGTCTGCCCAGGCCACCAAACAGTGTGCACAGCTTCGGCCGTTACCAGATTATTCGAAAACTACTCATCGCACATGAGTGATGTCTCTTATCTGTGTATACACATTTTTGATCACCACTACTCGGCGTCAGCCACCATATTAAATTATTTCATTTTTCGCTCTTATGAAATTCTGAGAAGAAAAATGTAAAATTAACTATTACAATATCAATTCTATTTACCTTGTGCTACAATAAAAGAATCGCATTTGCAAATGCAACGTATATTTAAACCGCAATCAGGCTAGCAAATTTTTTAATGTTCTTAATTTACTCGACTGATAGCGGCTTAAATATACGTTAGAAGTTCAAGTGCGATGCTTTTATTGACGCACAAGGTAAACAGGATTGATACTATAGTAACAAATTGCCCATTTTTCTTCAGAGAATTTCATAAGAGCAAAAAATGAAGTAACTCAATATGGCGACTGAGGCCGAGCCTTAAGCGCCCTCCCTACCTGGCTTCAAATGCGTGGCAGCGAGTTGCGGTTATTTTTCTATTTTTTACGAAACTATTTCACGAACATTACCATAGCCGTCTTTAGTAGAAGGCCGCGGCCTTAGATCTGGCAACCCTGCCAGGAATGGTCATTTTAACACTTATCTTAGCTCTCCAAAGGCAATGGCTGTACCTGATTCGTTATTCTGCCCTACATACCGGCGAATCAAGTGAAGCCATTGCCGTTGGTGAGACGAAATAAGTGTCAAAATGACCCTTCCTGGCAGGGTTGCCAGGTCTAAGGCCGCGGCCTTCAACTAAAGATTGCTATGGCATTACACTTGTACATCTAGGAAAAGAACACACACTTCAAACTACGACGATATAATCTAAAAAAAAATTCGGCACGTTTATTAGAAACATCATTTTCGAGCCCCTAAGGATGGTCGAAAATGGGTTTTCCAGACTGCCGTATCAGGAATAATAACAACCGGATTCAAAAACCACAGCTATAGAAACAAGTGATAGACTTTGAACTGTGATGCCCGCAAAAAAAAGAATATAGTGTGGTTACCACTTAAGGTCCCATAGAAAAAAGGACAATAGTACAACACTGCACGTCAGCTGATTGGCTTGCGCGGAGAGGCGATAATTAAGGCCATGAACTTTTCGCGAAAAAAATTTTTCCCCTCTTTGTTACAATGTCTTACGGACGCATCTGCAGCTATGCTCCGTTGTTATTGGCAGCGCGTCTTTGTGAAGTAACGTCTCTCATTGACTGTGCCAATCACAGTAAGGTTACTTCAACTCCACACGTCTGTAATTTGCAGGTAAAACATCAAGAGACACTCATAACATCCAATCTCTGACCACGAAGCAGAACTGCAGATACGTACTTAAGGGTGTTCAAGTGCTATAAAAACACAATTTTATATTTATATGAAATAGTGTTTGTTTTGTAGACGATACTTGTGAATGGAGTTTTCTCTTACGAAACAATTTTAGCTGGCGTAGTTTTCTCACAACGATGCGTCAAAGTCAAAATTTGCACGTTCTGCTGCCATGCAAATAGTGAAAACCAATTGACTTACGTACGTGAAATAATTCACAGAGAAATAACATACTATGGGTTACGTAATAAAACATTTGAAAAATCCCGTGAGCCGTTTTTGTATTTAAAAAAAAAAATGCTGGATTGGCAACTTCTTTCTACACGTTTGCGATTTTTTTTTAATTCGAAATATTACGTTGCGAACTTTTTAATGTTTTATTGCTTAGCTCATAGGAAGTAAGTTCACAGTAAATTATTTTGTTTAAGTAGGGCAGTTGGTTTTCACTCACTATAGGTACTATGCATGGCATCGTAAAAAAAAATTTTGACTTTGACGCCCCGTTATGAGAAAACTATGAGAGCTAAAGTTGTTTCTTAAGCGTACAGTGTACTCACAAGTACTGTCTACGAAACTTATTCATGAAAATATAAAATTATGACTTTATCGCACTTGAATACCCTTAAGACAATGGAACAAACTGGGGTAAATTTCTTTTCGCAAAAAGTTTATGACCATTCTCATCGCTAGAGATGATGGTTTATCGCGGGAAAACTTGACTGTTAGTTGGGTTTCAACAAAGTTCAGCTTACCAGAATATAACTGGCTTTCGCTTGTACGTAGAGTTGTTACCCTATTTGACTGAGCCAATAATAATCCAGATATTGTAATATTTGGTGCATATTATTGGCCTGCAGACAGCTACGTTGAGTCAGACGTATATCACATAATCATACATGTCACGAGAAACTACAGTGTTTTCAAGGATATTTTGGCGCAAATAATTTTCGCGACATACCATCATCTCTAATCATCGCACATGAGTGATGTCTGCTTATCTGTGTATACCCATCTTTGATCACCGCTATTGGTCGTTCGGGATAAAGTGAGCACTAAAAATTTAACCTTTGAAAAATATCACCTGCCGTTACTGCATGTAATTATACATTAACTACAATTGCCTTACTGCTTGCACGGTTGGCAGCGAAATTACGAAATAAAGTTCCGAGTATTTTCCTATGTAATTACAACAATACTGGAACAAAATCATCCGAAATCGACGATATTGTATATTTATATAATTAATAAAAAAATTTTGTTAAACTATATGGGTACCTACCGACTGCACAATATATCTTATACGCGCAAACATTAAGTGACGTGTCCAGAGAGGCTAGATAAATCCCTTCGTTAGCCGTTACGTGCGGAAAGATACAAATTGTAGGAAAGTAGAACTCTAACGGCGCTTTTTTGAGTGCTCACTTTATCCCGAACCGCCTATACTCATTAAAGCGTATATTATAGCGACCGAAAATTGTGAAAATTGCTGTTTTGCGGTCATTTTTAAGTATGTAAATCTTGATTCAATAATATTTTGGAAGGTATAGACGTGTTCAACACGACTTTAATATTGCGTCATAGAATTGTAGGGTCAGCACTGAATGTCTCATAGTTGTCAGCGAGAAGATGGCTCCAGTTCAGTGGGTTGCTCCTTGAGGCTAGGGTGAGGTGTGATACGCGCGCTGTGTCGTCCTTATCGCTTACGAATATCTGGGCCTCAAACGCACAAAATACGTTCCCCCTTGACGGCCGCCTTAACAATATCTACCAGATTTATTTGTATTTTAACTTGATTTTGTTAATGTAAACATGAACCTCCCTCCCCTTCCGACCCTAACCTCACAGAAATTCCATGAAAATGTTTATTTGTAACAGTCGTCACATTCCGCATTTAATTTAAGATATTTTAATAAATATTCTTCGCCAGATTTTATTTTAAAAAATCATTACGGATGTAGCTGAACGGAAACGTAAGTAAAACAATTAAAGTAATTATTTGCTTGGCACACAACAAATTATTCCAAAATTCTCGTAACTAGATAACGGTTCTTTCATTATTTCACTACATTTTTTACAGTTTTATTAGGTATGTACATCGGAGGACAATTTTACACAATTTTTAATTCTTTGTGTGTCAACTGTGAGTAAATGGTGGATTTTTCGCGAATAGATTTTCGCACCAACATGTTTCAAGGTCTTATGTACACGCCTTCAGCTCTGTTTCACGGTCAGTGATTGGATGTTTTAACTTTCACGCATTTTGGGGTTCGATAATCCGTAAGGGTCGTGAATTTCCCACAAAAAACTGTTTTTATCAACTTGTTTCATTGCCTTGTACGCATCACTACATACGTGCTTTACGACCAGCGATTAAATGGTTTTTTTTTTTTTTTTTAATTCTCAGAGTCTCGTAGTTTCTACCCAATCACACACGTGTAATATCGCAGTAACCATTGTCCTGATTGACACAGCCACATACGCACGCAACACTTCTGCACAAAGACAAAAATAGCCATGAAAGAAAGCTTCAAATGTGGACGTTAGGCACTGGAACAAACCGGTGCCAAAATATTTACGTGGAAATCCCAGGTTCCTAATTATATGTACTGAATTAATCGCAAATAATTTTATTTACTCAGGGCTGCATTATTTTGGGATAAAGTCCTAAAGTCATCCCTCCCGTGTCCAAGTATATAAACAAATCAGTTACACAGATGTGTATACATGTATCGGTATACTTATTACTGAGCACCGTGCGACTTCATTTCTTTAATCTGTAAAAAATTATTTGTACATTTAACCTACCAATGTACAATAGTCAGAGATGATGGTTTATCGCGGGAAAACTTGACTGTTTGCTGGGTTTCAACGTAAGTTCAGCTTGTCAAAAGATTATTGGTTTTTACATGTATGTAGAGTTGTTACCCCATTTGACTGAGCCAATAAGAATCCCGCTATTGTAATATTTTATGCCAGTTGTTAGTATGCAGATAGATACATTTTGTCAGACGTATATCACCCAATCATTCATTTAGCAAGAAACTACAGTGTTTTCATGGGTATGTTGGTACATCATATATTCTCGATACACCGTCATCTCTAACAATAGTGATAAACAAGTAGGTACGGTTAAATTGGTTCACATACCTCAATGGTAGCGTTCGTAAATATTTTATAGGAAACAGTCAAAAGAATACTAACATTACCAGGTGTGTATAATAACAATGCTCTATTTAAAAGATGAAGCATGGAAATGTCCCGTACTGTGTATGGATTAAAAACTTAAATATTTATTAAGGTTTTTTAGAGTGTATGCATTCATTAGATAATTGTATCCCAGAAGAGACATATCCATCCAAAGCGGTTGTCAGCTCAACTTAAGATAATGTGAAGCTGTAGGCAAAATTCTTTTCGCGAAATGTTCATGTCACTAGTGACTGAATGTTTTTAACTATTTCTACGTCATGGAGTCATCACACCCGCAAATCACAGGTGTGTATTGTAGCAGTAACCATATACTGATTGGCAGAGTCAAATGAGAGACGTCTACACAAAAAATGCTGTCAGTAACCATGAAACGGAGGTTCAGATGTGCACGTAAGGCACTTACAAAAGCCGGTGCAAAACACTTTTTTGCTAATCCAGTGTCCCAAACTGTTTAAAATGAATTAAGAGCCCTATACATAGGGACAGGAATTTTTGGTTAAAATATTTTTTCCCACTTTGTTTTAGTGTCTTACGTGCACACCTACAGCTCAACTTCATGGCCATTGACAAGAATCTTTTGTGCAGAGTTGTTATTCATTTGACTGTGCCAATCAGTACACGGATAAGTGCGACACATCACGTCTGTGATTGATACCCAGTGGCGTAGCGTGGCTGTGCTCCAAGGCGTGCGGTATTAGCAGCGACTATACTCTTTGAGCAGTTGTGTTGTTGCAGAGACCAAGGTGTATATATTATAAGTACCTTGCCTCTTGTACGCTACTGGCTGTGGAGTGTTCCTGACCATACAAGTCAAATGGTTCCTCAGACAACTCAGTGCTGTGTATAGTCACTGCTGGTCACCGCACACCTTGGTCCATGTTTCTAAGCATGCACAGAAAACAATTTTGTGGCAACCACAACATATTTTGTTAGTATTGATTCTGCTTGGTAATTTTTATGGTCACCACAAAAGACTTTGTTATCACCACTAAAATAATGCTGTGTTTACTACAAAATAATTTGGCAGGAAACATTTTCTACAAAATTTGTCTTTCAGTACGAATACTAGAAAACAAAAATAGACCAGCATAGTTTTAATTGTGTTTTATTTTCATATGTAAAGATGTCAAACACACATTTAATACAATTACTCAAAAAAATTTTATCCTACCACGCTGTAATTGTGTTTGAACGCCAGCTTTAAAAATAGTTTTTTGAAATCAGTAACAGAATTAGATCCTAATCCCTGAATTGCTCTCGTCTTGTAGGAATACTAAATAAAAGGTGAAAGTGCATTTCGTACACTGAAATACTTTTGTTTTGTAAAAAAAAAAAAAACGTTATAGAGTGCATTGCTCGCAAACAGAAGCGAACCGGTTACCGTTGACTGTGAGAAAATGAACTTTATCGCTACCCTGTCTGTGAGCATCAAACTTGGAAAGTTACATGCTTGAAGCTTTAAGTGTTTTAATTGTTGGTGTAAACACCTTTAAACTGCTGCGAGTTGGCATGGCCATTCCCGTTGTTTGTAGGCAACAACCTCTCAGCATACCTCAGTTAACGACACGTCATCTTATGACGCGGAGAGAGGTAGGACGTCAACCCTGTCACCACCTTCTTGACTCTCCCGAGAGTAAATTTAGCGCGCTCGTAGCTTATTGAACCTGATGCGAAGGCACGGGAATAGACTCTCTGCAATCTGTCTTTTCATCAAAAAATGTTTCTAAAATAGTGCGTGCCTAACTATAACTCCTCGTGCAAGGGAGCCAATCCTTGGTTCGGAACTAACAAGTCCCTCCCCACCTTTCCTCCCACCTTCCTTATCCTCTTTTTTACCCATCTTCCTTCTCCTACTCCTCCGCTCTTCTTCTCGGCCTCGTCTCGTTCCAGTTCATGCCGCATCGGAGTTTTTGGCGCCAGGCTTACGGCGTGACGGAACTGATTCTTGGCTTCCAAATCATACGCGCACCAGGTGATCTGCAAGCTTCTGGCGGCCGCTCAGTGCAAACTTTGTTGAATCGCAGAAAACCCATAGCAATACAAATGGCTGAGCATAAGAAAATAAGAGACAATAAATCGGACGACACAAACCAAGGAGGGGCCCGCGGTGGCCGAGAGGTCAGACCTCTCGCCTCCCACCAAGATGATCCGGGTTCGATTCCCGGCGGGAATCATGCCGGACGATGCTGCTGGTCGGCGGGTTTTCTCGGGGATCACCCGTTTCCCCCGCCCATTCATTTCGGCGCTGCTCCATACCCACACCATGTCACCCCTCACCAGCGCTAAAGACCTCGATGTTAAGCGCTGACCAAATTCTTTCACTCACTCACAAACCAAGGAAATCAGAAATGGCCATTGTCAACAAACATACAAATAGTTACAAAATAAGAATACAGTTGGTATGCAATGATCACCATATTTTATGACGTAATATTAAAAATGACAGTGCGCTGTACAAGTCTAAACATTTTAAAAGATTCTGCGCAAGATTTTCGTAACTAATAAACGCCACAAAAGCACCAATTTTTGCCATTTTCAGCAGCGTAAAAATAATCTTTAGACACATGGAGGGTCTGAAATGGGTACACTTGTATAACGTTTTCTGAGCGTTATTCTTAAGCAGACGTAATTTACGTACGCTGATCATTTTTATAATAATCTTGTGACTGCCAAAGCTCTGTGTATCACTCGGTGGTTTGGGTATGTAGCCACATTACAAGCCAAGTTTGAAATACTCGTTTCTTGGATGGTTTGGTTGTTGAGAAACACGTATTTAAGATATATCACTAACGTTCTGAAGTAAAATACATTACCTTCCTACACATTTAGAAATCCGTCACATTTGATCAATATTCCTGACGTAAATAGACAAATATTATCTTCTAAAAAAATACAATTCTCTCGTCTTTTCATATTCATCAGGTAATGAAAATATTAGCGACTAATAGCGAAAACATTTTATAATATTAAAGCCCCATAAAAAATTTTAAAAATGTATTTCAGCGACTTAACACGATAGGTGAGAACCTGCTTTTCGGCCGTTCAAAAGTGACGTGAGTTTGGAGCAGCGTCAAAATCAAAGGGCGGAGGAAAAACTAGAGATCCCCGAGAAAAACTGCTGTTGCGATTCCCGCGCGCAAACATCTGGATCTGCCCCGCCAGGAATTGAACCAGAACATGGGTGGGAGACGAGTGCTCTAACCACTACACGAACTGCGGCTTCTGTTCCTGAATGCAGTTGACTGTCAGGTTCTCGTGTCTCTAGTCTACTTCCAAACACACGCGTAGTTAAGGCCTCGTTCTTTAGTTTTGCTGTGGTTTCGAAAAAAGAAATTCGTTTAACACAAATTAATACATATATCTAAAATTCATGCTTACAGTTTCAATACTTGCATATCATCGTTTGTATCTGAATTTTCCCGTTGCAATACATCTAATGGATTTCCAGATTTCTGCCTCTGAATTATCACATGTTTTGTAGACAAAATAAGCCAAAATGAAGCAAAATAATTTTTACTAGCAAACTGTACATTATTTTAAAAAACTCTCTGGCGAAATTGTGTATCGTATGACTGTACACAGTCTCAAAATTTTTTCAAAGCATTTGGATAAAAATATTCGAGTTATTTGCAATTGTTTGAAATAAATGAAAGACCATGGCCTTAAGGTGTCTCTTATACGCCAGGGACCAGTTATATGCTCTACTCTGTTGCTGGAAAATTGCGCAATAAATTTGAAGTATGTAATTCTAACTTAAGTTGAAGGTCGTCATATTATGTAAGTCTCCTAGCACGCTCACTGTAACCAGTAGAGAAATTCCTTGACGAACGCACTTGCACCAATACTGTAGGCCTACAATCTATGAGTTTTTTTTTTTATGGAAAATTTTAGTGATAGATATACTATATTGTAACTCAGAATATGCATTTTTATATGAATACAACATATTTGCTATCAACTACTTGTAGAAACTGGAAATTGCCGCAAAGATACTTCAGCCCAAGCTAAATGTCTAACATATGTGTTTTGCTATGTATTTTTTAAATAAAAAACTGTTTATCAACACGCTCCAAAGTTTAAGGCCCAAATAAACAAAGTTTGTAAGAAGTGTACGTTTTTTAATATATATATATATACACACACATACATACATACATATGTAGTGAGAGTATTATAAACAGTTTTTGTCATAAATACCACTATTTTTCACCTTAAAAAACTAAGTTTTACCGGGGGAGGCCCCCGAACCGTGCCCCATAATTGACTCGGGGTGTGAGCATAGCTACTTTTTATGAATTCTCCCCCTCCAAAAAAAAACCTAGAGCTGGTTCCGCTGAACTGTGAAATCTAGACTGCTGCCAGATAAATCGGCGAAATATTAGTGCGTCTATTGACTGAAAATATTTATGTACACGTTAAAATTTAAGACGATCTTCTTCGAGTTGTTACTGACATAAATGTTTTGACCCTTTCCTTTGTAAAAAGTACAAAACATTTGTAATCAGAGAGCGGCTGTTAGACATATACACTCTAAAAAATACCTTGTAAATTTACCACACGTGCATATAGGAGCGCTAAGAAAGTAGGTATGGTAGAATTGTTTCCCAGGCATTCCTACATTTTTTATCAAACAGTCAAATGTATACTGAAGTTACCAGACTTGTATTGTAACAAATGTAAAAGTTTGCATATTTACAAGGCGGAAGTATGGTAACTGTCCCATACTGCGTTTAGGTTAATTATTTCCTAAACATTTTAGGAAATGCTGACGAAACTCTACAATTGTCTTAGTTTCTATTGTGACCAATTTTCACATAGTTAATTAATGCGTGTATATTGACAAGACTGTTGATTGTACTACTGTGTACAGTACAAGCATGTTTAAGCCAAGCCACGTGCCATATCCACATTCCTCGGCCGCCACGCATACACGTGGATATGACGACTGTGGTAAACGTCTGAAAGCAGGACATTCAAGTCAAGAGAGGTCAAAACACACCTCGGGTGTGGTGAAGGTGTACTGCAGTGAAACAACTCATTTCACAGACTGTCCAGAGATCAGCTGTTGCATTTCAGAAGCAGGGCTACTATAACTTCACATGTTGTAAGTAACATACATTTCAAACTAAAGAAGGATTGTGAACATAAGCAAGCCATTGCAGCCAATGGAGTGTAAAAAACCCCCAGAGAATTCCTTCCTTCCTTGTGGAATTGTAATGTGTACCTGTGTTTACCAGTTGCAAACAAATCCGTTTTGTTTGTTTACTTGTTCTGTGAGATACAATTTGTTGCAATGGCGTATGTCTACAATACTTCATTTGTAACTTGCCCCCATTGCAAGAATAGTTCAAAAATAACACCATACAATTCGTCCGCTCAATGTATTTGATTACTAATCATAAATTACCAGGAAGATTCAAGGTTTCACTGATCTGTAGACTAGCCTACAATAATCAGTGTGTACTCAAGAGAACAGAGACTGTTCATTGGCTCCTCGCTGACACAGTGAATTCACATGATTGGACCTGAATTTAGTTGCGTCTTTATTATTGTCTCACTGCTCAAGGAAGTGTCAAATGAATCAAGGGTCAGCTGTGAAAGTGGCACGAACTTACAGTTGCTGAAATTATAGCTAGAGGCAATGATTTTCGGTGAAAAGAATCCTGCATCAACTTGCTACAATCGTCTTACGTGGACACCTGCAGCTTGACTTCTTGTCCAGTGATTGGATGTTTTTAACTGTCAACGTCTTGAGGTTCTACCCGCAAATCACAGACGTGTGGTGTCGCTGTGACCTTGTCCTGATTGGAACAGTCAAATGAGCCACGCTTATGCTCAAATACGGTCTGGTCTGCCATTAACCATGAAGCAGAGTTGCAGATGTACACGTAAGGCATTGAAACAAAGTGATGCAGAATTATTTCACCAAAAATCACTAGCTCTAATTATAGCTTATGCCCAGAATCACTGATATTTGGGGAAAATAGTTTTGCATCGAGTTGTTTCAGTGTCTTACGTGCACATCTTGAGGTATACTTCATTGTGTTTACCAGAGACCCAGAAATTATGCAAATTTATTTGAGAAGACGTTACATTCCAAACAACTATACACGTTAATTGCTTCAGCGATTGGATCGCTGTTAATAAAATTCTTCCTTGACGACTATGAACCAATAGCAGACCTGTATGTAAACACTCACTGACTGCCGCGCTACCTTGTCACATGTACTACTGTCCACTCACTGTAGCAGCAGACAATATACAAGTAGCTGAAGACCAGCGGCGAAGCGTGAAGAGTTCTAGGGCAAGCTGTGATTAGCAGTGACTATACATAACTAACAGTTGCCCGTGGAACCATTTGACTGGCAGGGGTGAAGAGACTATTCAGCCAGTATAATGCAAGAACATATTCTCCAGTAATACACCTTGGTCCCCACAACTCAACTGACACATGCTCAACTTGTAGAGTCGGATTTTATACCGCTAGCCTTGGAACACGACCACGCTTCGCAACTGCTGAAGACATATTGTACACAGGACTGCGGAGTCCAGCTGGCTGGTCGTTGAACCCGCGAAATTTCCGGCACTCTAGTTATTGGGAGCATGTCTTCATGCAGGAATGTCGATGCATTCGACTGTGCCAATGATAGATAGGTAACTGCGACACCACACGCCTGTGATTTGTGGGTAGAACCCCGAGAAGCTGACAGTTGAGAACATCCAATCACTGCCCAGGAAGCACAGGTGCATATCTGCACGCAAGGCATTGAAATAAGTTGGCGCGAAATTTTTTTTCAATCTACTAATGCATGAAAGGTAACGTGAATTCTTCAGGTCCCTAAGCGTTAACTTCGGGGGCATACTTGTGAATCTCGACACCATACCGCTGGACCAAAACGAATTATTATTGGTAGCTTGTTTGTAAGTGGGGTGATTACACGTGTCGGGTGTTCATCTGCTACACACATATCATTGGCTCCTTCTGCGTTTTCCAAGCGTTTACAGACGTGAGCAAGCACCAACAAATTTGCATGGGATTTATTGGTAATTTACAAACCTTTGTATCTTACAAGAATTTTTCTTTTAAAGTTAATTTTTCGTGAAGTTACAAGGATTTGATTTGTTAAATATTTTGCAGTCAACCAAAATAAAGTAAATTTCCTTTCGTAAATGATACCTTTTATAATACTTGCGGTATCTGGAATGTGTTGTGGTCCAGTAAAATTAATATTCATATAACAGACATTCCACAAAATAAATAAAAAAGAACAATTAAACATATGAAAATATAAATGTTTAAAAAGCGTTTAAGTTAAGCTAGTCTAATTGTTAACTGCGTGGTTTAAATCTAAAGGTTGCAGGTGCAGTGTTTTCGTTTTTAGTGTCCTACACCCACGAAATTTCGGACCTCCACTAATGCCTAAACGAACTAATTCGTGAAATCATCCAGCGTTAAGAGTGCGTGGTAGATAAATAAACGCTGTAAACATCAATTTATTTCTACGCTTTTTTCAAAGCCAATATGGATAAAATACTCAATGACAATCCAAGATAATGGTATTTGCCAACTTTATGAGTAAATATTTATCCAGAATCACTCATTTGTTACGCGTGATCTCTTGCGTCGCAGTTAAATGCACGAGGTTCCGGCGTCAGAGATTGTGCCTCAGGAGTTCGTAACACTGGAAACATTTTTGTTTAAAACGTTTACTAAAACTATTGTCTAGAATTGCTTTTGTTTGATTATCGCAAATTGGCTTCAAGAAACCTACAGTTATAGATTAATGCTTTTAGCGTTGAATTATGTACCACGCCCTCTTAAGAGGAAGTGTTAGACAATTTTATTGTATTTTTATTGTATTATCAAAATTGTCTCTTCGAAAAAGCATTCTTGGTAAACAGCTTGACAAAAATAATACTGAAATCTTTAATTTATTTGTCGTGCAGAATAATTGCAAGCGAATTCTTGAAAGTTAACCTATAATTCTGTTGAAATGATTCCACCCGACAAATTAATTAAATATGTCATTATTATTATGTCAAGCAGTTTACCAAACATATAGGCCTACCTTATGCTTTGTAGAAGAGAAAATTGTGATACACAATTTGAATAAATGTTATGGCTCAAAAACTGAAAGTACGATAAAATTTTCTAACACTCTCCCATTAAGATACAATTTTTACAAGGAACACAATAGTGATTTGTAATACGATTGAAGACGGTAGAGAGGCGTCAGTATTACCTAAGCTGCTACCTAATGTCACAAGACCAAGTTTTTTTCTTCTTGATGTAAACGGGGAAGAGGTAACATTATTTGCGTCGGTGTCTGGAATGTAGGACGTAACACAATAAGAAGCGCTTCACGCATTAAATTTCCAAATGAACTTAGACTAACGCCCAGTGCGTCGAGCCCATGCACGAACAATGCGTTTTAGGAAGTATCACGCACTTTTTAACTTGATGCGTGGAACCCTTGTGTCTGAGCTGGGCACCGCCTCGGGGTAAATTAGTATCTCATTCGTTTCCGGGAAACAATATAACTTTCAACAATGACTTACGCTTGCCTTCAACAAAGAACACCTGAGAACAGATCAATGAAACTACCGCGTATGTGAAGAACTCCAAGCGAACGAATCACACACACAGAAACAAACGCATAACAAGAATAACACGCAGTATAAACGAATTTGAATTTGGAGACAGAATATAACGTAATTGAACACATACAATCAAGGTACTGCGGTATCAGTTTGTTATGCAGAAAATGGTTAAACTCAGCAGGCCTCCTACTCCACGCCAGGTAGTCGAGAGCATAGTATTACAACACAGCACTGATATATCTAGGTATACATGAATATAGCCGGTTCGCGACAAAGAGGGCCTTTTTGGAACAAAATTTACTTTTTATTTCAGTTAATATATAATTTCCTGTCACATATTTATAAACAAAACGAAGCAACCTAAGTAATACTTAGAGTGTATATAGATTGTACTGTGCTCAAAAGGTACGTCTAAAGTCACTGTTAAAAATATTTCTTAATCATTGCTATAGACAAGAGGTTCTCAAAAGTGCTCATTTACCGCGAACCACCTATAATTATCTACCATATATAGAGATGATGGTTTATCGCGGGAAAACTTTACTGTTTGTTTGGGTTTCAACGTATGTTCAGCTTACCAGAATATTACTGGCTTTAGCCTGTACGTGGAGCTGTTATCCTATTTGACTGAGCCAGTAAGAATCTCGCTATGGCAATATTTGATGCCTGCTATTGGTCTGCAGAGAGCTACGGTGTGTCAGATGAATATCACCCAATCATACATGTTGCAAGAAACTACAGTGTTTTCAAGGTTATGTCAGCACAAAACATTTTCGCGATATACCGTCATCTATAACCATATATTGTTTAAAAAGATAAGTTTAATTAAGAAATAGTTTCCTTTAAAAAATTGACTGTAATTTTACAGATATTACCTTTGATGATTGTGTGAGCGAAATTGGTGACACATTTTTTAATATTGTTACAAGTCAGGCACCTGATCTCGAACGCAATGACGCTACGCCCTTTTGTCTTCCCTGTTATCTCTGTCAAAGTCGAGAGGGATATCTCTCCCCACGGGGAAATTTTGTTTGACGGGGAGTGTAAATGTACGTCACCTGGTGCCCGTTACCTCGATTTATACGCTCTCCACGAGCTATACAGCAGTGAGGTGCGTCAGCTGGAATGTTCGAGATGTGACGTCTTTGTAGGTGCCACTGGAAGAGCATAGAACTATCTCGACAGGGTCGCGTCCAATATAAATACGGTGGGTGGCAGCCGATTGGGCAGTGATTATAGAGCATTGGGCTGGTGTTTGGGAAGACGACGAATCAGCGAGGCAGCAGTAAGGCGTGCACACGTCGCCCTTATAGATAAAGGCTCGGTTGCGATCTTCCGCTTAATCGACACATGAGTTGTCAATGTTTACACAGTATAAAGATATGTTCCTTCATTGAAATAGATTTGTCACAATGTTAGCCTTCTAATTACAGAATATTTAGGCGTACAGAAGTGAAATAGCCTATAGAATGGCAAACTCAGCCACACACACCACAAAATTGCTTCGTTGGCAAGAAACATGACGGAAGCGCCTACTGCCAATCATCATAAGGCAGTTGTCCTGCTAGCCGGCAGCCGGTGCAATAGAAAAGCTGTCTTAACATGCATGATCCAAACATACATGGGGGCTGGTATCGACAGCCTCGGGCAGCCAATAAGTGGCGAAGTTGTATGTCTACTCACGCCTGTATTACTATTTAATCTGTGTCCTAATCTTGGTCACCCCTTGCCCTTGAGACAGGAAGTGGCAACATCTCCCACTCCCCCTTCGGTTCTCGCCTCCCCCACCTCTTCCCCTTAGCATCGCTTTTTGGCTGCGGGGCTGGAACCAATCCCAAAAACTGCTGCTTCCCCACGGGGCACAGAAATAGAAAATTCACGGAATGGCGCGAAGCTGTTCGGCAAGAAGGCGGCAGAGAATCTTCTCTGGCGTTTGCCTGCTTCCCGACTGGACGCATTTGCGCGTCCGAAGTAGAGAATTGCGGAAGCAATATGGGTGAGCAAGGCATGCGTATCTCTTCTAATCTCAGTCGCTAAGTGCAACCAGGGGCGTCATTTAGGGGGACAAGGGGGACAAATGCCCCTCCCCCCTGGATTTAGAATTTTAAGTGTATGAAGTAAATTTTTTGTATTTTGTTTTTTAAGTAATGATAACTTAAGCACTTAAGTTTTATTATTAAAGTTTCCAATTTACACATGTCTAATTAATAAAAAAGATGCTACAAGATCACTGTTGCAAGGTAAAAATCTTGCCTCCCTCCCAAAAGAAAAACCTAAAATTACGCCACTGAGTGCAACACACTGAGCTGGCGTGCCGTCTTTCCTCCAAACAATCACCTCTACGAGACACTCAGTTATCACCCTGTCAATTTATAGCACTATGATAACGTCTTAGGTACGCATCCCGAGCCTTAACACATTGGAAGATTTATCGGGTTGCTCCCGTTCCCCCGACTATGCGTTCCGTCGCTGCTTTATATGCACGTGATATCCCCTCCACCAGTTCTCAAATAATGCTGAATTTTAATCAATTTCTTCCTGATTGAAAATTTTGCTAATCAAAATATTTTGCTGATTATTAGAGACCTGAAAAGTTCGCAGATTCAGTCGAAAAGACGTTAGATTTCCAACTCCTGTACATATTAATTACTCACGTGATTGGGTGAAACTCTTCCTTGAGTACTGTGAACCAACAGCAGACCTGAATGTAAACACTCAATGACTGCCGCGCCACCTTGTCACATGTACAACTGTCCACTCACTGGAGCAGCAGATAATGTACAAGTATCTGAAGACATAGTGTATACATGACTGTGAAGTCCAGCCTGATAGTACTTGAACCCGCGAAATTTCCGGGTCTCTAGTCATTATCTTACATTTCATCGCCCTACGTTTCATTCGAATCATTAAAGCGAGTCACGATATAATTAAGTCAAATTAAAATGAAAAAATAATTATCTCTTGTCATGTAATAACGGCTGCTAAATTACTTTAGTACCAAATAAGTCCATAACACTTACCTAATAGTAAAATGTAATGTTTCTATAAAAGCGAAATTGCCGTAAATTTGTCACATCTTTAATTTATTAATATACGAAAGTGATTAATTCTAAAAAATGAGGTAACACAGCCTCTTAAGGCGGCCGCCTTACTCTCGCTTCAAATGCGTTACGGTGTGTTCGTAAACAGGATTTTTCTAAGAAAATATTCCACGTGTGCCCATTGTGCCAACGTACGAAAAGAAAAGAAACTTCAGACAAGGTCGGAACCTCATTGTCAAGACGCCACGCTAATTAAAAACACTGTTTCTAAGCCCTCCAACATAGCTAAAAACGGCCTTTACAGACTGCCGTGCTTCGAAATGTAGGGGAGACCGGGGCATGTTTACACAGTTTTTTAAAATTGAATTTTCTAATTTTTTTTACTGCAGTTATTTACATGTTAGTCAGACCCAATTATTAGTTGACAACTAAGCTTCATTTTGACACACATAAATAGCATCATTCGATCATAATTATTTATGCACGCAAATTTTTTTTGAGTGAAGTCATTCGTGTAAACATACCCCCTTTAGGGGGCATGTTTACACAGTGCCTGGGGTAAATTTACACACTGTTGAAAATTAATAGATTTAAGGGTAATTGTTATTACAACGATAAAATTTGCTATAGTAAGTTGTATTAAAAATT
>PNEQ01016858.1:0-18253 GCA_003012365.1 Medauroidea extradentata
TATGCCAATTTTGGTGGCTCTATCTCTTATATTTTCTAGTATTTTTCGAAAAATGTTTAAAAAATTATTTTTTTCAACGTGGCGTAGCTCCCTTAATATTTACCACAGAATAGTGTTGGTTTATATACCCCACCTTATTTTCCATAACGAATCCCCTCCCGGACTTTGGCACATGAATTCTGGTCCACCCTGTATATGAGTATTGTAATTAATTATCTCTTTGTTTATTGTTACTAGAATACTGGGAACTTGATTTATTTAATTTCACTAACAATATATTGGGATTTTTATTTCTTATGGAATTATTTATGTATTATGTGATGCATTAATATCGAAGTATAATAATTTAATGTATTCTATTATTAAACTCTGATTTTATACCCAAGAAACCTACTTTCTTATGACACACACATATATATACACATACACACATATACACACACACAAACACACAACTTTTCTATTCGTGAAATTTTTTTTCAGAATATACACAAATTTCATTTTTGTTTAATTTTATTATTATCTTGTTGGTTAGCCTAAAGGTACTATAAAACAACAGAAACAAACCATTGTATTATATTTATTCGGTTACCTTTTACATAATAAATATTACAATTTATTTCCTTACTTGATGATCTTGACGTAAGTTGCATATCCATTCTCGCCGGTCGGTATCAGCAGCCGTAAAAGAGATTTACCACTTGTTTCCTTCTCTTCTGGCTGTCCGATTGGTTGCTAAATAAACATGTGCACGCTTCCCATACTCGGGGCCCATGACTTTACAGTATGCAGGCAATTACATTATTCAAAAAATTATTAGTTATCAATAATATATCAATTAACTTAATATTTTTTTAAAAGGCACAAAGGCATTACTGTATAGGTGGGTTACAAGGATGGAACAGATAAAATCTCACTGTAAAATAAACTTGTATTCTAATAAGCAGATACAGGAATGCACAATAAGATAGCTATAGTAGAAAAATGCAGATCGATAAATAGAGGAAAACCGAAGATTCATTGTGCAAAACACAGTTGAACAGAAAGTCAAGCTGTAAGTACGATGCAGTCTCCAGCACTTTCAGTGGCTTGTGTTAATCGAGTGTAATTTCACCCTGTTCACCTCTTTAGGGGTTAAATTTCTAAATGTCTCTGCATAGGGCTCGCGTACGACCAGCAACATTTTAGTTGTTTTAATAATTGTTATATTTGTACGAGGCTTTGTTTGTTTTATAGACATATATTTTGATATTTTTTAAAAGTAATGAAAATTTTCTAGCGTTCATAGTTTATGTGTAATGTCATGTCAAAGTCAAAATTTGCAAGAAACGTTTTTATACAAGAAACTAAAACCAACTGACATACAGAAATGAAAAATTTCCCATTGAAGAACCGTATCGTGGGCTACGTCTGGACATAAATAAAAAACCGTATTGAATATGTTTTTGTATTATTAAAAAATTGCTGAATTTGAAATAATAAAATGTCAACTTTGTAAATTTATTTAAAAATTAAAATATCAGCAATAAAATATTTTAATACGAATCCAATTGTAGCTCGCGATACGGTTCTTCAGTGGGAATTATTTCGTTTCTGTAAGTCAGTTGGTTTTCGTTTCTTGTATAAAACCGTTTTATGCAAATTTTGGCTTTTACTTGCCATTATGCAAAAACTATGAAAGCTAGAACATTTTCATGGCTGTGAAAAATAGTCACAACTTATGTCTACAAAATCAACAATATCTCGTATAAATATAAAACTTATTTAAATAAAACATAATGTGCGTGAACTCCATCCTTAACACACAGAAATATTTCACACGTTTCTGAGGCCAGTAGCTTGGGCTACGGCTTGATATGTCAGCCAGTCAATTAGTCAATGATTCAGCCAGTAAATTATTTTATAGAGAGAGATTAGGCTCCATAATTAATAGACTATTCTTATATTGTATTATAGTCAACACTAGTATTTGATTGTAATATTTTTAATTCACCTCTCAGTTTTATTATAAGCGAAAAATAAAATATGTAATAAAATAGGACTACGTCAATAGAAAAAAATACGGTGAAAGTTAATTGAGAAGAAATTGCATTTGCAGCACTGTTTCTGAGACAAATAAAAAAATAATTGGTAAAACATTTTAATGCTACGAGGCAAACACACACACAGAAATTCGGTTCACAAATATCGTTCAAGTTGCTAAAAATTGTTTCAGCAAATTGATACGTAATTTTCGGTTAGTAAAATGCATGCGCACTGCACTCTGACAAATTACGTGAATCGGTGTGGTAACAATACTTATGGGCATACTATATATTTTAAAACTAAGCGTGTGGAGAAAAAACGTTCTAGATAAAAGAAAAGGGAAGTAAATGACGCAATAAACAATTTAGTATGAAGGTATAAAAGAAGAAAAAAACTACGCAATATTATTAAATTGAAGGAACAATAAATGAATTATGATGTATAAGATTATGATATGTGAAAAACTGGTCTTAAAATTCTTGAATGCAGAGCATTATATTCTCCGTATGGGCTACTGAGTTGAACACCACTAATTAATGCGTTTAACTTCTTTCAGTATAAATACAACATAATTACCCAAAAAACACATCACTATAGTACCATTAATCATACATGTTGACAATTCCTGTTTGATATAAATTAATTTTTTCCAAAAATAATTTCATTAAATTTTTTTTTTATTTCAACAAGATACTTCAAAAAACTGTTTTAATTTCTTTCACATCGTTAGAGAAATATGGTAACTAATTTTACGTGCTTTCGGAAATACAACCAAAGTTAAAACTATAATAGACTACTATAAGACTACACTTCCACATGCCCCAAAGGTAATTTCATCTTAAGGAATTTATGTCTTGGCCTAAATTTTGTCATAAAATCATATGCCGCGTTCCATGTTATTGTGCTTTACCACCTAACTGTAATACTTGTAACACCAATTTCATTAAAATTTCCTGCTTAATATAGACAAGAACCCATCACTCAAACAGTTTACGGACTAATTTAATATAATTTACTGTTGTATATTCCATAGGACTGTAATATACGATCATATTTAAAGATTCTGCTAAATCTATATCATAGTATAGACGCTTTTAAAGTGTGTACAACTGTTATGTGAAAAAATCAACAAAAAATTACGGATACTTGTCAAAGTTTAAAAAAAATATATTTATTCGAATTTAAATATAGGACGAAATCAAACAAGCATAACCCAATGTCATTTTGCTTTAAGGTAGAAACAGAAGTTTCTACTGTTAAAAAATATATGGACAATTTTTAACGGTGGTTCTGGTGTTAAAAAAAATATCCAGTTATTATTTCAAACAGTTGCGTATGCAGAAAGGTAAATATTACAATATTTTCGACGCCGAAAGTAAGGAAAACTTAAAACAATATCAGTCAATTATTAATAACGATATTTTTAAAAAGAAAAATCCGTTAAGCTCAACGTACAAGAAATCGTGCCGATAGAAATACAAAGGAGTTCCATGCCAAGAAAAGTAAATACCGGTGGAAACGCCGCAGACAACGTGATAAAACTTAAGCGAGTTTTCATAACAACTGCGTTGCCTCTCCGAACTGTTTTTTAGTTCCGTGATGAATACTTAATACAGATCGATACTCGTTGCGTCGATTCCAATAACTCTGGTGCCAGTTCTCTTTTAGTGAGTTGCGAGTTGCTGTAGTCTAATCAGCATGAAAATCTTACGTTCCATAGACACCCTACATTCCGCTGTTACACCAGTGTGCTACTTGAGTAAGATACTGGGCATGGCTCCAGTCAAGTTGGTGATTGAAGATCTTCGTGACAAGTACCAGCTGTCTCCATTGTGGTTCTTGTACTCTTTGGTACTCTTCATCTGCTTAATTTGCGCGAAACTCATAATATTCCCGATTACTTCACACCCGTCCATTTATTCTGACCAAACAATTACTTTACTAAGCAACGTCGCTAGAAAAGGCTATGACATCATTTTTGCTTCCTTAGCTCTGCTATATAGTTGGCGACGATCAGCTGACATTCTAAACTGTTTCCAAGTGTTTGATGACAGGTATGTTCGGGAGAAAAATGCACTCTACAGGAAAACATTCTTCTTTATGTTGATACAAACCTCTTGCCTTGCCTTTGTCCCTTCTATCCCGTTCATTTCATATATTGTCATCGCTGAAGATAACTGGCGCAAACTCGTCACTCCTGTGACAATCGCTTATATATTTCATGTGTCTCGATGGACAAGCTTGTTAGAACTTACTTCGCTTCAGTACCTACTGAAGCAAAGGTTATTCATTACTGTTAAAGATATGTCTGACTCGATATTCCACGTCCAAGAAATACAAACCTGTCGATTCCTTTCTCACTTGATGACAAAGTATGATGAATTGTCTGACATCGCTCGCAAGATCAATTCTCATTTCCAAACACAGATATTGTTGAATATGTCGTATTTAATTTTTAATATCACTAGTCGTCTTACTGAGGTGATAGTTGTCAGAGCAGAAAGTTCTGTCACAATGTCTGGATTGCTAGGCCTTTTAACTTCATACTACACTTTGGCTGACTTTTGTCGTATCCTACTTGCTGTTTATTGGTGCAATGCTGTTACACTGCAGAGAGGACGTATCAGATTTCAGCTGGCGAAGATGGCTCTGCGAAACAGTCACAAGAGAGAAGTATTGGAAATTATTCACCAGTTCCTCCAGCAAACTGACATTCACAAGCTTCAGTTCGTAGTGCATGGATACTTCTGTCTTTCTAATCGCACACTACTTCCTGTATTTAGTGCTATACTGACGTATTTAGTGGTGTTGGTTCAGTTTAGAATTAAATAAGTATTTTCAACTATTGACATTATTAAATAGTATTTACGTTAAGACATATGTATTTAAGGTTAAGTGTTCACATTCACCAGGATACCTGAACATTGAGTAGAAAATTAGGTTACTTCTTACAATGATAAATGTTAAAAATAAATATTGTATTGCCTTTCTTCTTATGTAGCAATGAATGTGATTAAACAACTGGTTTGTAAATTGTGTAAGAAATTTCACCTGTGATATGTATAACATCTTTGCAAATGCGTTGAAAAACACTTCAATAAGTCTGGTTACACATTCTTTAAAATACTTTAATCTGAAATTTCTTGCCTACACAGGAAGATACAAATAATGACTGTACAACGAATATACTACTTTTTTTCGGTTAGGTTGTTCAACTCAGAAAGATTTTAGAGCGTTTCGTCGAGTGTATTTGATATAGTTAGAAGAAAGGTAGATGTTTCTGATCTTCGAAGAAGATCAGACTCTTTGTAAAACCTCAGTTCTTCGTTGTTTATTGGAAATATGAGTTCTGATCAGAGTACTTATTACTAACATTACATTTTATAGAGTGACTTGAATGAGCTAACGATACCTGTACCAGGTGGGCTGTGTCCAGACGTGGTATCATCTAGCATATCAAGACTCTTGGTTTGCTAGCACATTACGCGCGAAAACCTTGTTCAGAGTCTTGGTCGTTGTCTTTTTTTTCTATAGGGCTGTAATAAGAGTTGACCCTGCTATTTTATTTGTGGAAAGTGCATAGTAAATTCCAGCGCATGCTCAACTATATTTGTTTTGGGATTGATATGCCCCAGAAACATGTTTCTAAGCATTATGTCTAGAAAACAAAAACAGAGAAGCGCAGATTAAATTAAATTTCTTTTTGTGGGTAAATATATCGAACGCTCGTTTAGTAGTATCGCTTTTTAAAAACCTTCTCCTAATAGGCCGTAAACAGTTTTAGCGCCAGCTGTACATGGCTCTTTAAAATGGTGTGAGATGAGGTTGTAACAACGGCCGAATGAAAGTGCGGAGAACCGGAAGTGCCCCAATAAAACCCACTTACTAACTATAACATCCACCACGTTTCCCAAAAGCAAAATAAAATTTCTGATCTTGTTGGTTCTTCATACATATATTAGTTCAAGTAGAGCTTTCCGGTTAACAGATTTTACTAGCTTTGTTTTTTTAAGTGTAGTTACAAACGATATTAACAAAATTTTACGATGCGAAATTAAAAACAATTACATCCACCCATTAGAAATGGAAACATATCGTGATCGATGAGTAACCTTACTTGAACCTTGGAAACCCAAGACAATAACTTACATTACTCAATGCCTACACAGTAAAAAAAATTGTACTTTTACAAAAAGGTGTTTTGGAAACCAGTTTCCAAAAAAAAAGTTTTTGGTAACACTACAAAGTCTTTTTGTGAAATTTACGATAAACTTGTATTTTTACAAACTTCTTTGTATATTTATAAACATTTCTGTAAATATACGAACAAATTTTGTATATTCACAGCTAATATCTGGTTACGTTTACAACACTTTTTTGTAGTGTTACAAAAAAAATTTTGGAAACAAGTTTCCAAAAAAAATTTTGTAAAATTACGAAATGTTTTGTAAAATTTGTCAGGTCTCCTTGGTTTATTTTGTTTCAAATCGAAAAAATTGCTCAATACAGTTTATTTTACTAGTTCGAAAAGGTGTTTATACGATATTTGTAACCACTTTAAAAGGTTTCTGGCGTCACTTTCATCACTTGACTTATTACGTTCTGATATTAGTTTACAAGATTTTCCTTGTAAATGTACACATTTTTTTTACTTTGTATCACTCTCTGTCTACCCATGCCTTTGAGAAAGCAGTCACTAACACAGTTAACAGAGTTTTACTTCTGACGGCCGTTACTTGGCAAGTCTGCTATTTCTACCTTTTTTAATATCTTTAGGTATGTGTCAAATACACGGAAAAATAAAAAAAATTCCACTCTTATGACTACACAATTATAATACGCATGCATTAACACGCTCATGCGTTGCGTGAGCCTAACGATGGGTGCAATGGTCAACATGTTATGATATTTGTGTGCGAGTTTGAGAGTTGTCAGGATGACATTAAAATTAGTATATATCTTTCACTGCAGACAGCTTCGTTTCTTTGGCCACGACTTTACGTTCTAGCATTATTGTATATAACATAATTTTGTTTAGGTTATTCACCGTAAAGTAAGTTTTTTTCCAACACTGTTAACGTCATGACTTTCAGCCGTTTGCTAGTACACACACATCCATGTAAGCAGTAAGCACAAAACATGCATTTAAACGTATTCACAATTAAACTTCTACAGCCGTAACAGTTTATTTATTGCTTATATGACAGTCTTAGAAAGTGCTTTCGTGATCGTGAACAGCATTTACACGAGCCACTAAGCCACACAACTGAGGATCAAAGTTTTAAAACCAGACATCAACAAAAATCCAAAAATTAACTTAACATGTTTCCTATATAACTCTGGCCAGTTACACACGAGTAAGTAGGTAGATTCAACAAGAAAATTACACACCCATGTAAAAACAAGGCAAAAAATGTGTGTTTACAATCAAAGCCAGACATGTCTATTGTCTACACCACTGTAACTGTGATACGATAACAAGGACACATCACCTGGTGCCTACTGGAAGGCGTAGAGTTAACGAAAAGCCACCTCTGACATGTTACAATGTAGTTGGTGTTACCTACTATTAAATCTAGATATGTACACAATGCTGATCCGGAACTACATGTGGCCATGTTTCTTTAATAAAGGTTGGAATATAATATATGCATAACTTCATGTTAACTACCACAATTTAACACTAAATTGGGGATCTGTCTTCCAAACCATGCTGACTCAAAAATTTAAGAAATAGCAATAAAGGATTTTTTTCGTGTCCATTTATATGTATGTATGTATATATATATATATATATATATATATATATATATATATATATATATATATATATATATATATATATATCAGAATGCAATAATTTTACTGCGATTAATAATATATTTCAGACAGAAATAAATGCACACAGTAAAAGCATTATCCTTTTTTGCTAATTGTTAAATTTTGGAGTTTAGCATGATTTGGAGTTCAGATCCCGAATTAAAAATAACAAACTTGTCATATTTAACTATCTTTAGTATCCAAACATATATATATATATATTTTTAATTTCCTGTAAAATTGTGTTAAGTGGACATCTCTGGCTTTGCAATTTTGCTCATCAACTGTCCTACTTAAATCTCGCAGTACTGGAAATGGAATTGCTCTTTTTCAATAGAGTGGTCTATGGAACGGGAACAAAGTAGAGTGCAGTTATCCTTTCATTTTTCGTTATCAATGTTGCAAAACATAAACATTCTAAATTCACGTGACACCGTGGTGAAATCCGTCGCTTTTGTTGAATTTTAAAAGAAAAGGCAATAAAGATAACGACCTGATTAACTTGTAAGGGGTCATAACATCATATTTCTTGTTGACTATATCTCGACAGGTCGTAATCTCAATTTTGCAGATTTTTAAGAAAGTCATTTGAACGTTAGACTTATTTACTTACGAAAATAGCAGGATGCAAAGAAAGCTGCTGTCAGTTTTACTGTTATTACCGATAATAGTATTGTATATTTTTGGAGAATTTTTAATATTTTGGTTACATTTTTGTACCGATGAAAAGAACATTCCTGCAGATAACAACGCGTTTCTAAACTATTATTTTTAATATGTAAGAAGTTTTGAATTTTGTACGGTTCGTTACTGATAATGCATAACCTACAACACAGTCACGAGCCAAGGAGATGGATCACACAATTAAGGACACTGAGTAGCAGAATTTAACCATGAGACATTTTTGAAATACGGATACCTATACGTTTCTGTGCTTTCATCGAACTGAGGTTGAGGAAATTCATAAAGGATAATTATTTCTGCCTCTTCATCCCAAAACACGTTTCAAACCATGTTAGATTTTGCATTTTCGACTTCAGAAACCGTGGAAATTTACTAATATAGAATGTTTCTGAACGGCAGGTACAGACCCAGTAATGTGAATCCTTATGAAAACTAAAGTAGAAAATATACATGACACTTAGTGCCTATATTTAATACGTACGGAGTAATGAGCCTTTGAATATCGAGTTTTAAACCTGTATGTTATTGAACTATCGGAAAATGACTTATGTAAAACGGCAATAATCTAAACATTGATTTATGTTATTAGGGTCTTCAAACTCACAACAAATGCTGGTTGATACATTAAATTGTTATTTAAATGTACACCTTCTAATTAGATTTAACCTTTGTATGGTCGGGGTATTGGAAAATTTGAAAGTGTTTTATTGATAAATGTAAGCTTTGTAACAAATATGGTCCTGTTATTACAACTGTCTAGGAGACATACTTGTTTGAAATGCACTCAAAGCTTTGGCTGCAGCGATAGAGTGCCAGGAGAGCATAGGCAATACTGTGTACATTGTGTTGATGTGCTCATTTCACAGGTTATGGTGGACAATCACTATAAACAACATTATACACACTTCAGCAAGTTCATGATACCGTCTCAACAGGTATGATATACGGTGAGGTGATTCTCTATCCAAAATGGGGTAGAAAACTTCACACGCGAACAACGTCATACAGTAACTCGTATGGGAGATATCCATCCTTGCAAACCGACACGATTAAATGTTTTCACTGAAATTAATAAAATGTACTGGTAATTAAAGAAAGATTCTGTGGTGGATGTTGTTATTTTACGTTGATATTAAGCTGTTGCCCAACTACATTGTACAAACATTCCCTATATCGAGAACAATGAAGGGTGGTATATTCCTACCAATACGTGAGTGAACGTAGGTATTTTTATTGTTCTTCAAAGATGTAATAACGTACATATTACACGTCACCTTCATCGAACAGTTTAATGCGAACTGCTTGAGAAGAATGCCATGTGAGGGTGCACTTTGTTGCCTGCCAGGTACACAACCCGGAAGATCAGCAAATTTCACTGTAAGTGAAAGAATTGGTTTTTCAAAAAGATTATTAATGACACGTATCATAATTTTGCACCATTTAGAATTTTCATATATTTATTGTTTCGAAAAAAAAATTTTTTTCAGGAACTTAGAAACATTAACGACATTTATCAATTTAATTTTTATTATTTGTAAACATTATAACTAACATTTAAAAATTAAGTGCCGAAAACATACCAAAAAATTAATTACAGTTATTTTTAATGGAATTTTTGTAAAGCTATTGAAAATGGAAACAAATTTTTCTACTAATTACTTAGGATAATTTTGAGTACCTACACTGAATTTTTGCACGGAGCAAAGAGGCTTTGCTTTGTAATCGGTCAATAAAAACCATGGGCTCGCGTCAGTTTTTCTGTGACTATAAACAAGGCCCAGAAGTCGATGTGAGTGGCAGGGACTCTGACTTAATACTGCTTTTCGTATGGGCTTAGCCTGCTGCAGCGTAAACTCAACCTGCAGCTTGGTAATCTTTACACTTGACGGCCGAACTGCTAATTTGGTACACGAAGAAGTCCTTCAATAAAAGTAAATATAAAATGCTACGAATAATAGACGCGGGCAAAGCCGCGGGTAGGCTGATAGTTAACAATAAATATTGTGCAATACGATTTTCACTAAACTAATTAGTCACAATGGAATACACTTGTTCAAGTTTTTTCCTAAAGTCATGCCTACTACATAAAGACATTTCTCTGGAATTCAACATTTCGTTCTACTTCAACGAGAGTATAAGATTTGAATACTTTTGCTTTGGATTTTATTATAAATCATAAAATAAACTCTTTGTAAATTCCTAAACGGATTTCCACGAAACTTCTTTACCGTTTACTGGTGTCTTTAACATTCATTATTAAACGATTATTAACATGTTTATACAGGGCAATTTTGAAAATCATATTGAAAACAAAACCTGAAATCCTTATAATTCGGAAATTATTTTTGAAAATTGTCGTGTACTTTTAATACTCTTTTCCCGCACTAATGTGTTACATAATATCACTAAAATATACTATGTACAGAACATGTAGATAGAAGTTTGGCACTAATTGAACTCCCATATGCACTATATCACCGAATTTAATTGGGGAATGAATGGTTTATATATATTATATACACGGGATGTGCACAAAAATCACTGACAAACTCCGGCAGGAGATTCCTTGTGAAAAATAAAGCAGGAAACATGCAAGACACTTTGTACGTAATCGTGATATTAAAGGGGTAATTCGCCTTTGAATACCACATTTTAAAACTTTGATTTCCTCATAAACCAAACAGTGATCGACGTAAACTGACGAAACTCAGGATATTACTTCAAGACAATAAGGCCGACAAACTAACTGTAAACACTAGTTGATATCATCTACCCTTACGAAAATAAAAAGGGTAGCATCCTTTAAATTACTGACAACATTTTTAGCGTCATGATAATCCAAAATTTAAGAGTGGATTATTGCGAAATGTGACCTTAGTGATTAAAAAGGTCATCTTGTAACGACTGTCTAGGATGCATAATTTTTGTGCAAAACGCACGTCAAGTTTTGGCGTAGTGAAACAGAGCCTAGCGTGTAGGCAACACTGCGTACACGAGTGTTTGATTTATTCCGCACCGCGCGCCGCACAGACGATGGTAGACATTCACTGTAACTATCACGTACCATAGCTTAAATAACTCACATAACTGTAACCAAAACTTTGTTCCTGACTTAATTTGCGTGTTTTTTGGAAAAGGGGAAAAATGATAAGTGTGCAAGCGAAAAAATATGAGTATCTTATTATGTTCGTTAAACTGCTCAATAAAGCTCCGACTTCCAAGGAAGAGTTTTAGCCTTAAATGTCACTTAATAGTTAACGAGTGTTCATATTAGATAACAAAAATGTTTACAGTAATGAACCGTTACGGCGTGTAAAATAACACAGTGCTGCACTGCTTGTGTAATACTGGTGTGGCATTTGTTTTCACGTGCTCGAGTGGTAACTGACATTTAGGAAATCTACATTAAAGACCAGACAAACCAAACAGTGATCGACGTAAACTGACGAAACTCAGGATATTACTTCAAGACAATAAAGCCGACAAACCAACTGTAAACACTAGTTGATACCTTCTACCCTTACGAAAATAAAAGGTGTGGCATCCTTTAAATTACTGGCAACTTTTTTAGCGTCATGATAATCCAACATTTAAGAGTGGATTATTGGGAAATGTGACCTTAGTGATTAAAAAGGCCCTCTCGTAGCGACTGTCTAGGACGCATAGTTTTCGTGCAAAACGCACGTCAAGCTTTGGCGTGGTGAAACAGAGCCTAGCGTGTTGGCAACACTGCGTACACGAGTGCCTGATTTATTCCGCAGTGCCGCACAGACGATGGTGGACATGCACTGTAATTACCACGTATCGTAGCTTAAATAGCTCACATAACCGTAGCCAACACTTTGTTCCTATATTAATTTGAGTATGTGTGTTAAAAAAACATAAATGTGCAAGTGAAATAAATAATATCTCTTGGGTACAATACACGAAGTTAGACATTTAAACAGTTTGTGTAATTCTGGCACTACTGTTAAGTGTAGGGGAGCTGACATTGTTTTCAGGCACTGTTAGATGTTGCCGATAGTAATACTGATACTACATTGAGAAGGAAAAATAACATTATTACAGGTGTAAGAAATTAAACATTTAATTTTCAAAACACTTCGTCGAAGAAAATTATAATTGTCTTAATTTTTATTGTTTTAGTCTTACTTACTTTTAAGATGAATAAAAATCTACGAACCACAAACTAGTTAGTGACTTAAACATATCCAGGCGTGTGATGAAGGATACGGTTGACTTTTAGGTATTGTGTATAACGTCATGCAATTTTGGTTTAAAACTGACGTCAGGAATAAATGAACTAAGAGCCCCCAAGTAATTGAAATTTGTAAAGTACTCGTGACTGTGACATTCCTAGGCGCGTTTTTCTCTACCAGAAAGTTGTGTTGAAAATTATGCACCATGCATAGAGAGAAGAGAAAATTGGGAATTTTAAGCTCTTACACTTCAAAAGGTGTGGACGGTTTGGATTTATCGGTACCGAAACAGCCCTGCTGTAAACTTGTAGTCAAATGTTATGTTCCAAAATATACCTACATTACAATCGCATACCAGTTACGTGATTTCATGCCAGTGGTGATACGTCGAACACTTTCTCCTTACATTCTCTATCCCTCGACCCTAGATTTGTATCTGTCTGGTCTTTAATGTAGATTTCCTAGATGTCAGTTACCACTCAAGAATGTGAAAACAAATGCCACACCAGTATTACACAAGCAGTGCAGCACTGTGTTATTTTACACGCCGTGACGGTTTCTTACAGTAAACATTTTTGTTATCTAATATGAACACTCGTTAACTATTAAGTGACATTTAAGGCTAAAACTCTTCTATGAACTTATTTATTTTAATGGCGTGTGTGTTTAATACTGGAAGAATTAACGGCACATGTTAACAAACACATTTTAACGTAAATCTTAATACATATTCGAGAAGAGACTATCCCACCCATCTCCATTATTTTAGACTACCATTTGTGCTGACACGGACACACTAATTCTTTGTGACGTCAGAGCTTTATTGAGCAGTTTAACGAACATAATAAGATACTCATATTTTTTCGCTTGCATACTTATTTTTTCCCCTTTTCCAAAAAACACACAAATTAAGCCAGGAACAAAGTTTTGGTTACGGTTATGTGAGCTATTTATGTTACGGTACGTAATAATTACAGTGAATGTCCACCATCACTTGTGCGGCGCTGCGGAATAAATCAAACACTCGTGTACGCAGTGTGTCCTGCACACTAGGTTCTGTTTCACTACGCCAAAATTTGACGTGCGTTTTGCACGAAAACTATGCATCCTAGACAGTCGTTACAAGATGACCTTTTTAATCAATAAGGTCACATTTCCCAATAATTCACTCTTAAATTTTGGATTATCATGACGCTAAAAAGTTGTCAGTAATTTAAAGGATGCCACCCCTTTTATTTTCGTAAGGGTAGAAGGCATCAACTAGTGTTTACAGTTGGTTTGTCGGCCTTATTGTCTTGAAGTTATATCCTGAGTTTTGTCAGTTTACGTCGATCACTGTTTGATTTATGGGGAAATCAAAGTTTTAAAATTTGATTTTCAGAGGCGAATCACTCCTTTAATATCACGATTACGTACAAAGTGTCTTGCATGTTTCCTGCTTTATTTTTCACAAGGAATCACCTGCCAGAGTTTGTCGGTGATTTTGTAAACATTCTGTATATATATATTTACTTATATATTTATTTATTTTATATATTCACAAATTCACATGGATGCATTAGTGCAAAAGAATTATATCAAAATTAGTCAAATTCAGTCATCAGAATGCTGTTATTCTGCCAGAAGCACTTTACGCAACAGAAATGACCACAGAGCACCAGGCATCACAGAGATAGGAAAGTTAGATACCTACAAAACAATTATACAAAGACACAGATAGACTCACAGACATGATCATAAAACGCAGACTACCATTTTATCGACAATACATTGAATGAACGAGAACAGAAACTTTCTTACGTAGTAAACAGCTTAACAAATAGCAATTCGCTTCTCGAAATGAACAAGCAGGAATCGAAAAGGAAATTATAGATGGCAAAATAAAATTTAGAAACAATATAATGAACACAAAATTTAAAGTAAAAGAAAGAAGAAACAGGGAAAATGTTTAACTGAACAAAGGAAACAGCAAGAGAACAGAATAAGGAAGAAACAAAAAAAAATTGAATAACCACGTAACATTCAACTTGAAACATGAATAATAGTAATAATAATATAAATAATAATACATACATATAACACAGAAAGAGTAAATCACTTACTCAATTATTAAGACATATGGTATATTGGCTCTAATCCAGCACTTTTGTGAATGTTTAAATTAACTAACATTGCAACCTAAATAATAATGAAATAACTGAATTATTTTTGTAATCCGAGAACATTTCTCAAATATCTTAACTTTTTATGCCAATTTAACTTCCCTCAAAACGTATACGGTATCTCACAAAATGAAGTATGAAACTTTGTAGTAGGAATGTGCATAACACAATAGTTAAACCAAATATCTGTGTCTCTAAGTGTCACAAGACTTCTTGTTAGAAAAATGTATGTTATAATTGGATCAATAAAGAAGGTATTTATGTAAATATTAAAACCCAAATTTAACTTCGTGGCAGCAACCTGGTTAGAAGACAAAGTTCTTAAGATCATTGTTGATTTTTTGTGTGCATTACATAATTGTTTTAGATTTACTTTAGTAGTTTCTGAATATTGCATCCATTTGTATAACAGTACAGTTCACGAATGGTGTGAGTGACGTTACAATACTACTTGGAGTGAATCTTGAATGTAAACTGGCTGATGATATCTTTTCCTCCTGCCTGAGGTTCAGTGTACCGAAATGATCTATCCGTTGTGCAATTTCACGCCGGCTCACACGTCATTTGCGTAACCCGACATTTGGCGAGCATTCCAACGCCTACGTGGCGCCGTAGGCATTCGCATCAGGACGGCCACAGGATATTCGCGTTCCTAGAATTCACAGTACTGTTACATGTGACGTTCTTACACGCCGTGGCCGTTACTATCCCTTGTGCGTTGCGGTAATGGTGTGCGTTTAATTGGTAAGGGGATAGCAATTATGTTAGCAGGTGAACACACTGCCCCCTAGTTAATCTCGCTGTTCTGAGATTAGAAAGCTGAGATGCCGACAAAGGCTCACTTACATCCTACTATATGTATATATATATATATATATATATATATATATATATATATATATATATACAACACAGTAAAACTATTTTGTACTTTTACAAGAAAAATCCTGTAAACTAATGCAAAACCATTTATCCGTACAGGCACTACAACAAGACTGTCGTAGTTCATTAAAGTGGTCGAAATTTTCCAAATATTTGATGACATTGGAAGAAAAACATTTTTATGTGCAGATTTTTCGATGTGAAACAAAATAACCTTTGAATGCCAGTCACGTTTTACAAAATAGTTTGTAATTTAACAAAAAAAAATTGGAAACTGGTTGCCAAGAATTTTTTTGTCACTTGAAACCATTTCTGTTCAAGAATTTAGTTGTAAATGAACAATAATTATTTGTAAATACCAATGTAGAGTTGTACTTTCCAAGCAATCACGGTAAAGTGCACAAATTGTTTTGTAAATAGACAAAATATTTTTTTTTTGCAAACTAGATTTCAATATGTTCCTGTAAAAGTACAAAATGTTTTACTATGAAGTGTATTACAATTCAAAATTAACCCCGTAGTGATGATTGCATTGAATTCCAATCATGAATAACAGCAGAATGGCAGGACGAGTAAAAATGTAAATACTGAAGTAAATCTTGCAGCAACTAAATATCATCTAACCCATAGGACGTGCATTTGGTGACTTAGAACTACAACATTTTTAAATATTTGTAGGCCACATTTGCGTGAAGTGGGCTTCTTACCAGATATTTCATTTCTACGGTATACGTACTTTTGATGCAAAACCTGACGGTAGCGTAGTTGATTCTCAGTTGTAGTTGAAGTTCTTTTCTGTAGGATTTCATTTCAGCTAAGGAATATACTTACTGAACGATATTTACTCGTTCACGACTGATTCCAAAAGTTAATTTAACTGGTTGGGAACTTGCAAATACTCATGGTAAAACCCACGATAAAATTTTTTAAGGTGGAGTGTTTAGTAATTTTATTGCATTTTCAATTTTCTGTTCGACAAAGCATAGGATATATTATTTAAACTGTTTGATGTAAATATTAATGTAACCTTTCATTTATTTGCCATGCAGAATTATTACAAGCGAATTCTGCATGACAAATTAATGAAAGATTTCATTATTATTTATGTCAAACAGTTCACCAAGAATATATTTAAGGTTTGACGAAGGGAAAATTATTATAATACAATGTGAATAAATGTTATGGGTAAAAAACTTAAAATACAATAAAATTGTCTAATACTCCCCCTTTTAGGCGCAATGCCTTCCCCATACCCATAGCTACAGCAATGATAGTGATTTACACGTTTGATTATACAAAATGTTACAAAATCATGTGTCAGTATTTTCGGGGAACGTTCCTCACATGTGGAGGAACAAAACAATGTTAAAATGAACGTAGACCATAAAACGCACCGTTCATATTACTGGGGAATGCTATGTCGGAAAATACCTACCTTACAATTAAATACGATTCATCTGGTATGTAGCTATTAACAATAGCTGCAACGCCATCGTGTTCTCTGAACTGGAGTGTAAAAATTGTGCATTTTCGGAACTATGTTCACATAATTTTTTTCTCCTAGATGTGAGAATAATTGCTCACCCAAAGCATTGACATGCAATTTTGCAACTTCCTGATAAGATAGGGTTGATTACCGGTCGAACCTACACATATGAAACTATTGACATTTGTGTTCGTGTCAGTACGAGCTACGTTGAAACATGATATTTTAAGTTCTTTTATTACCCTAGAAACTATAAGAAAATTAGTATTCTATGCTAAACAGTACTCTAAAACACCTGAAAATAATTACCCCACGTTTTAAGTCCTATGGCAATATTTTCTTCTTCTCAATGCAGAAACCAGATTTAGTCCGAAAGCGGTATTGTTAAATGTGACTGGGACCAATCTAAAATAATATAACATGTAAATCTGTATGCTTAACTCTCGTTTGAGCTTGGTGGTAGAACACGTCCACAAAATCCCGCGTCGTCCCTGAAACGGCATTTAAGCGTACGTTGAACCGACTTATATTGGAATACAAGCGGTGTGACTATAATTTTACTAGCAGTCCCGCCGCGGCTTCGCCCGTGTGTAATTTTTGAAACAATGAAACTCTTTTACTTTTAGTTTTTGACGGTAATACTCATTACGGAAATGATTAATACACCTGTTTATCCTCTTAATTTGTTGAGTATAGAAAATCCTAGTGATTTGCCCGCATATAATTCAGAAATGGTTGTTACCCCGGTTATTCTTCACTCCTTTAATTTAATTTATTTTTGGTAAGGTATTAACAGAATTACCCTATCAGCCATATTGCTAATATTATTTGTAGCATTTATAAGTATAACGAAACGTTAAGCCCCACATCCCTCCCCTCAACCACGAGTTCATATGCTCAGAGGTATGGGCAGTCCATTGAAATGCGAATGAATGTGTATGAGTTTGTGGAACTTCACTACAAAAAAAGCTTATATTTTATTTTATGAAAGGAAT
>PNEQ01016858.1:18353-49710 GCA_003012365.1 Medauroidea extradentata
GTAATGCACCTTTAATAGTTTAGCCACCAGATATATTACTCTAACCCTCTGCAACGTATTTCACGGACTGCTAGGAAGTCCCCTTAAAGTTTATATTTTTCACCCTTAAAGGGTGTGAAATAATTATTTTACCATTCGTATACATAGCAAATTGACGTGGAAATCTCTGTAATAGCCCGTCGGGTTCTATAGCTATGTACACCATATTAAAAAATTAAATTTTCCTCTTTAACCCTTTTCCAAATCCGAATTTTAAAAAAAGCCTGAATATATTATGTTTTGCGTCCAGCTGCAACTAAATTAGTACATATGAAATTAAATTAGCCTAATTAAATAACATATCCCCCCCCCCTCAACTCCACAGACTTAACTACAAATTATTCAAGACAGGCTATGAGAGTTATTTCGCGTGTACAGGCTATAGTCCAAAGAGGTTTAACTATAAGCAAGAAATAAAAAGGAAACAAATTTTGAACTATTTCAGGTGTTACGAAAGATTATTCTTAAACACGTTTTATTTTTTATAGGCTTTCAAGGACGAATTTTGAAAAATCCTGAAGTTACTTTTTAGGTATTTGCGGAAGCTTCATTTTAAAGAAAAAATCACTTCGATATCTCAGGTGGTTTAAGAGGAAGAGAGGATTTACTGTGAACGAATTAAACGGCTTTTCACCTCCTTAATATAAAAATTTCCAAAAATCTTGAAATTTGTTTCTAGACATTTGTATTTGCGACCTAGCGAAGTGAATAAGACGACGATAGCCCGTCGGGTTCGAGAAATATCAAAGATTTGCAAAAAATACATTTCACCCCGTTTCACCACCTTAATAGCCGAATTTCAAAATTTCCTTTCTTACTGCGCGCATACGCCACAAGGGGAAACTTCCCTTAAAATTTCACGTTTCTAGGTCCAGTGGTTTGGGCTGGGCGTTGATGATGAATGAATGAATGAGTCAGTCAGTCAGTGAGTGGGACACTTCCTTTTATGTATAGAGATTAGCGAACTGTATGTTACCGTTACCAAGAAGAGTCTTTACCCGTTTTGAATTTACAGCTTTGACGCATGGAGACAGCGAAGCTATAAGAGCCAGAGTACCACGCTCGACTAAGCATATCGCCTACATTTACAACGCGTCAAACTGGCTTGCAAGGTTTTCGTTGAAGTCTTTTTCATACGAAACTTCAAACAGTGACTCACACATTTTATTTCTAGATAGTACGATGTAAAGGCCAACGCATGCCTTTCGCTATGTACTTTACGAATTCAGATGGTATATTCGGAGTTACAGCAGTCGAGCAAAACTGTTTTTAGCTGTTTTGAGAGGCCCGAAATTCATGTTTCTAAAAGCGCGCTGAAATTTTAAAAACATAGAAGCATAGTTACAAGTGTATGTTCTTTTCATAAACAAACGTAATTTGGATCAGTTAAGCGGTTTCTCGTTAATAGAAATATGTGTGACACACTACAACATACCGTACGTGCAGCAGGCGAGGACTTCTCTTAAGTGAACTGGCATTTAGTAGGTGCAATAAGAATAATGATTCACACAAACGTGTATACATTTGTAAGACAACATACAACTATACGTATATAGCTATTTTGACATAAGGCAGAATTTTTTGAGCCGAAAATCGGATGGACTCAATTTTAAAAACATTTTTCTAACCCGAAATTAAAAAAAAAAGACATTATCTGCCCCAAGTATATACTTGTTACATTATACTGTATTTAGTACGAACTATTCCGTGACAACAACTGGGTCAAGTAGTGATACAGCCATACGCATTTCGTACCTCCTAATCCGGGCCACGTGGGTCTGTAACTATCACTTCTCTATGACTGAGGTTAATTCCACTACACGTTATGAATATCAGTGTTAAAAATTTGGCACAGGGAAAATTTTTGCCGCTTGAGCGCTGGTATCGGTGATGGGTGCAAACTGACCATTCACACAGCTTTCCTGTAATTTAAGTTACATAAAGTTGATAATTTAAAACGCGTAATTGGTTTATTTTAATTTTAAAATTAAGTTAAATGCATATATAATTTTAATTTTACTACAGTTTCGTATTTTTCTGGTCCCTTGCCGATAACACCGAAACTAGCGGCAGAAATTTTTTCTGTGCCAAACTCTCCCATAATAAAACATGTTTTCTGTCTACCCTGTAGTAGAATTAACCTTATCCATGACGTCAACTGGCGGGCTGCGGGAGTGCAATCAACCAAGTCTTGCAAAACGCTCCAAGACGGGTAGGAAAACCAGTTTTACTATCTTGAACCTTGAGATACTGCCCATATTAACACCACTCACCGAAATAGCATAGAATGATCTGGATGGATTCGCGCGGGCAATACGTACGACAGACAGAAGATGAAAAAGGTGCATTCAGGCCGGATTCAATTTGCTAATGAGTTTACATGCAAATAATACGCTAAATGGAACACCATCAGTACTTGGCAATCTCAGTAGATGAACTCGAATGGAAAGATTATCTGCAAGGGTTGCTAGTACAATAAATTGAGTTTTTATGTAAACATGATAAATGTTTTGTATAACGTACTTCAAAAATACTTTCCATGTTTGTATATGTAACCAACATCCTTTTACAAGTAACTCTTTGTTAAGCTTAAATAAAATAAAAGTATACAGTAAAAACATTTAATGATAGTTTCGGCATCAAAACTCACTTCCAATTCGTTCTTTCGTTACCTAAATCTTCTCCATAGAACATCAAAATTGTTGTATAGTGGTTAGGTTCGTCAGATGTTTCCGTCATATTTATGTCGTCTATTACAACTGAGACTGCCTGACCTCCTGCACGCCAGCAGATTCAGCGGGAAGTGACACGTTGTTTGGCCTCCATTTCAGTTACTCAGCGTCTACAGGAACGCTCGTCAGTAAAATCAGCTTCATGTCAGCAGCAAATGGAAAACTGCTAAAGGCCGGTGCATGGAAAGCAGCGCGGCAACAGCAGCGACTTGATGACAGGTCACATGACTTGGTGAGGGAGCAATGTTGGTGAACAGGCGAGAAGTATGCTGCGGCGGGAGTGTGAGAGTGAGTGAGTGCGAGATTTTGGTCAACACTCAACATCGTGGTCTTTAGCGCGGGTGAGGGGTGACATGAGGTGAGTATGGAGCAGCGCCGGAATGAATGAGCGAGGGAAACGGGAGATCCCCGAGAAAACCCGCTGATCAGCGGCATCGTCCGGCACGATTCCCACATACGAAAATCCGGGGAACGTCCCCGCCGGGAATCGAACCCGGATTGCCTTGGTGAGAGTGTAGAAGTCTGACCCCTCGGCCACCGCGGCCCCAGAGAGAGAGAGAGAGAGCGCAGACGATACGTTCAGGAGCGGGACGGACAGTTACATTTTATTCGAAGGAAATGCAAGAATTAATTTTTAACGAAAAATTATGAGAGTGAAATACTCAGCTACTGGCGTGCATTTAAAGCAAAATATTAGGTACTATATTATTGTAATAGAACTGTGCATTGTAAGCAAATAATCGGAATTTCTTGTATTCTTACTATAATTATTTTTGATACATTACAGCAAATAAAAGAAATGTAACTGAACTATTTAATTTAGTTCAACAATTCTTCCTCCCTTATCCAACGTGGCTATGCCCTCGGTATAAAAAAAGTGTAAGAATGAAGTGCAAGTTGCACAGCTGCCTTAAGGTTGATTTTAAACCACACAGTTTGTATTTAAACAAATGTTTGCCGTCTCTAATGTCGGTAAAGACATCGTCATTCAAAACTTTACAAATAAACAATGGTTTAGAGAAAACCGCTTTTTGGAATTGTTATACGAAAATAAGTTAATCGAAATCGCAAAAGAATGAATTACAGGGATTTCATTTGACGGTACCACAACAATTTCTCCAAAGATAGGCCGGCCTCCTTAACGTAGTCGGTTGGCGACAGTCTACGGTGCGAGAGATACTGGGTATGAACTCCGGCTCGATCATGGTTGCTGTGTTGTCTATTCGCCTCACTTCTCTCTCATCGGTTCTTAATACCTCGTTGTTAATAGGCCGTAAAACCCTATCAACCCAAGGACCGGAACCGAGGAAGGAATCGGCCACGGTCTTTTAGAAGGAACCATCTCAATATTCGGTCGAAACGATTTTTTCCGGAAACAGTGGAAAACCACAATCGAAACGGCAACAGAAAGGAATCGACCCAGAGTCTTCCCGAATGCGAGTATATTCGTGGTACCGATACGCCACTTCGCTCGGTGAAATTGATCGGGTGATCAAAGTTACCCAACATATGGGGTGATTTAGGTATAAGTTGAAAACATTCTCTGATCTGTTTGCTTTTAGTAAGTAGGATGCTGTTACTTAACTATAGGGAAGGCCTAATCAACGCAAGAAAACTCACCCAGTACAACACTGCGCTCCGCCGGTCGCCTGAGACAATAAAAACGCCGGCAATTAAGGGACCTGCCTCCCTGGCTGCCGAACTACACCGCAGTGGGTTAGAAATATGAGTTTATTGGAAAAAAATTATCTTACGTACTCTCAACGTACATATTTACGAAAATAAAGCACGTTTCGGAGAAAGTTTATAAAGTACTTTCAAAACACAACGAGCATCGGAAATACTATTTCTGAGATATCAAGCATGGCTAAATACTACCTTTTCTCAAAGCTACATCACAAAATCTACTGCTCAGATTGGTACGAAACTACTTAAGGGAACTGCTGTGAACTTATACCTTCCAGTAGTAAAATTGTAGGGTCGTCGCTTATAGTCCCATGGTTCCAGCGATACAACGGCAGCACTGTACGCAAGTTTAGCGCATTGTGCATAAGGGCGATGCGACACTAAGCGCGCGCGTCTCGGTAGTTCATACAGATGTTTCGCGCCTGGGCATGCGAAGAGTATTACCAGTCCAAGCAGGCAGAGCCCTTAAGGCCGTTCAAGTGTGAAATTAATAATTTTATTTGAGTACGAAAGTATACAGTTTTGTAGACGTCACTTGAGACTGCATTTTCCTCTTATGCAAAACTTTTTTTGCATTCATAGTATTCAAATAACAACATGTCAAAGTAAAAACATGCATGACTACGGGCGCATACAACTAAGGAAAACTATCAGACTTATTAAAATGAAATGATTTACTCCAAGATTAGATGTCGCGGCCTAATGGACAAAAGCTATTAAAACATGAAAGGATGCATCTTCGTATTTTTTAAATATTGCTGAAAATAATGTTTTTAATGTCGAAAATTAGCAACATCTTAAGTGCACTAAAAACGAATACCGTTTTACTTCATTCAAATATTTTGTTTTTAACCGATATTAGCATTCATCCTGATTACAACGATACCAAGTTTATAGCCATGCGAACTGTCGACTCGTTGTGGTATATGTGTGCAGAAACAATTGCGCGTCACCTTCTTCAACGCGACGATTTCTTACGCTCGCCTTTCTTATCGGGGTGGAGAGGTCAAGCGACGTAACCTCATCCTTCCACGCCCTTCCTCAGAGCGCGCACTGGTCTTTATACAGTCTCTGCGACCGCTTTAGCTGTCTGGGGCGGTTCACCTCAGTTTTCAACGTCTTTTATTATTTTTATATTTGTCTCAAATATTGTTTTTCTTATTTTGGACATAAATCGTGAATAATCCTTCCTCTTAGGAAATTTTTGTATCTTTTATAGTTTTTGCGTAATGAGTCGTAAACGTCAAAATTTGCACTTTACGGTTTTATGCACGCATCTAAAACCAACCGACATACCAAGCCAAAAATTCACCGTATATAGGCCTTGACAATGTTGTAGGCTGTGATTTGACATGTATAAAAACAAAAAATATATACTTTTGTAGTTATAAAAAATTGCTGAAATTTTTAAATTTTCACTTTAAAATTCAGAATATTTTTGTTAAATACAAAATTATTTAATATTTTGTTTTATATGTGTCAAATTATAGCCCACAACACAATTAGGCTATACATTGTGAATTTTTTCGGTTCGGTATGTCAGTTGGTTTTATATTTGTACCAGATATTTTTTTCTTATTTTATACATAAATTGTGATTAAATCTTCATCTTAGGAAATTTTTGTATCTGGTACAAATATAAAAATAAAAAAGACGTTGAAAACTGAGGTGAACTGCGTCCTTAACGTGTTTCAGAGCATATATTCCGAGTTTCATAAGAATATGAGCGAGTGCTGATATTCACTAGTCTTGAATAACCTTAAAGACAGGAGCGTTGTTAGGACGTCGATTGGTTGTGTTGAGTGGTAAGGGGTGAAGGGGGGTAAGTGAAAGGGATGTATGTTCCTTTCCAGTCCAGTGGCACCTGATTGCTGAACCTCACGCGATGCCGTCTGGAGAACATAGTATACTTCAGTCGTCAGGAAGTCTTCGGCGCGACTACAGACCAGTGAAATATGACAACCAGCTGGCGATCATCGCTACTATACACATAATGGCTCTTAGTACACAACTTTCAATTACGGGCTATAATTGGAGAATCATAAAAATTGGTTCTAAATATAAAAATAAAATGTATTTATTGAGTCCACCATACCAGAGTCCTACAGTACTAAGGTTCGTTCATACAGCACCTGAAGAAATAAAATCTCCGTATCTTAATCTATATATATATATATGTTAATATTTATTACAATTATTGATTATGTAGATGCACATTCATTAATTTTGTATACTAGTGTGTGGTACGCTGTAATCATAGACTTGAGATGTTTCTTTTTTCCTTCATAAAAGTTATGGTGTTTTGACTCTTTTCTAGTTATGGCCTCTATCGAAGTGGCCTTCTGCCCAGGCCACCGTGAGATGTTCAGAGTTTCGGCAGACAGAAGTTTGTTCGAACACTGCCCAAGGTGCTTGAGTGATGTATGGTTAGTTACAGTATTCGAAGCACGTTTCACGTGTGCTTTTCGACCCGCCTATCTTAAATTTAATAGTGATGTAAACGCAGTTATGGTTCTACTTTACCATCCCGTTTCGGAGGTTATCTATCTTTATAGTTTATAAACCTGGTATCGTGAAAGACCGAAGCGAACATACGAATATATCATAAACGGTCATCGCCTCTGCGCAAGAAACTAAATTGAAGAACTGAATATCCGCTCTCGGCTTGCCTCAATAGAGCATTCAGAAGAGAACGTTTTGTTTCATGGCGTAACGAGGAAGACACATTTATGTTGCGTGTCTCGGTAAAACTTTGAGGTACTTAGAATATCATATAATGAAATTACATAATTTGGAAATATTGATCGAACTTCTGCGCGGATCCAGATAGAAGAGGGTTGAACATCTCCACATCCCCAAATGAAATAATGGAAATTTTTTTTCTTACGCCATTTCTGTTTACTATCTGAAAGTTGTTTTGGCCTGTTAGGCAAGGATGAGCCTACGGTGGGTCACACTGCCTTCGGCAAGGATGGAACAATTACGACACGTAGTCCTGAATCCGAGCAAAATGCATTAAATTTCACTTCCCCGATAAAGAATCGAGCACAGAACCCTAGGCTCACCGGTCAGCACCTCTTAACTACATAACCAAGCGGTCGATCATAATTTGTTTAAGTCGTGCAAAATATTTCTGAATTTGACATAAAAGTGGTACTATTGTAAATGTTCTTACACCGTTGTTAGTAATACTGCATACACTATTTGTTAGGAATATTCATATTATTTTATCAATATTGTTTTTATTACTATGATAACAGTTAAGTATAAAGAGTAGTACAAAAATATCGGTCAAAGCTTTGTAACGGGGTTTTCAGTGAAGGCAAAGGTTATATCAAGTCACAATAATTTTGCACTGCATTTATCTGGGCTGGTGCAAGTAACATAAGAGTATTATGTGTAGTACAACGTACACTTGTTTTTGAGGAGGGGTAGCCGGTATAGTTTATATTAAAACGTAAGCAATGATAGAAGCGGAAAATAGTACTGTGAGATAGTGAATTGTCTTCGTTCGTGTGAAGTTGCGCCGGTTGTCAATGGCGACGGAAATTACGTATTTATGCCTAGTAAACGAATTGTTTGAATTAATTTACTATCTTCCGTGAACAAAGTTTGTTAATATTTTTTGCTTATACACTTATGTCGTTTACACGAGATGCATTTATTGAACTTGTACAAAAAGAAATCGAGAATAAATAATTGTTTAGTATTTACTTGCAAGTAAATTACAAGTTTCACCCGCGTTTAGAATTTACATAGTTTTAAATAAAACTAAACAACTTTAAGATCAATTTAAATCAAACTACACTGCTTTGTCTGTACATTAACGTTTCAGTTTTTTTTTTCGTATCAATGCATGTTGTGCAGGAATAAAGGTTGTAATGTTTGAATTGCCGGAAGGAATAATAATGAGTGACTGAACCATGCGACATACACGATATTTTCTTACCAGTTCAATTCGCCAATGTTGAATTGAAACGGAAGCTGTTTTAACTCTTCCAATAAACATATTCGCGATAGTTAAGTTTAGTGAGTTATCTACCATCTAGTTTTAACTGATTAACTGTATTTAAAGCGATCAAATATTTAAAAAAAATTTAGTGTGTGGCAGGGACTTTAAGACAGTTAAGTTGTTACTGAAGTCAACTCCCAAAGCGGAAAATTATCCATCAGTGGGTAGTATCACTGTGGACAGGCGTCGGTCAGCTTATTTGAACATATTACCAGTCTTTACGTTACCTACGGTAACTTTCGCATTCCTCTACTCTGTAAGTGGTTAGATTGGGATTGAAGATGCAAATAACAGATGCATTTTAATAACCATAACAATGGAAACATGAAGTAAAGATAGTGCGAGGGTTAACGTCTCTTTTGAAGATACCTACAAAACATAAATCAACTAGGCATCACGTCACTAGAATTTTGGCAACACTCCCAAAGTGAGAGCCATCAGTATAATGACTTATGAGAATATAATGTTGGGATGACAGGCATATGCAATAACTCTAAAGTAATGTTACTTGTGAAGCCATGAACACCTCCTGAAAATTACTACTTCCCTGTAGTGAAATTATGAAAATGGGGAAACCTACCGAAGTAATGCTCAGAAACCTCTCTTAGGAAACTTTACCAACATGTTCATTCAGATAACGATGAAGCGCTTAATTGTAAACGCATTATACGTTTTAAAACTGGCTTGGAATATATTTATGAGAAACAAATACTTTTAAGAAAATTTAAAGCTGTTTAAATGATTTTAAACGAATATGTCTTTCTGTTTACTGGAACAAAGAGTTTATTTAAAAACTTACTATTTCTGCCAGCTGTATACTCGATATCTAAGTTCAAACCATTTTAATTGTGTGCTATATTGTGCCTTAAAATTAAAATCCTGTCGGGGGAGGGTCCATTATTAATATTATTGTCTAAAATCTGAAAATATGGCTACATACATTTATTTCCAGAAAAACATTCATACCTCGCATGTAGATTTGTTATTAGAAATGCAACATTATGACAATTCCAAAGGTGTGTTTTCAACCTATGACATTTCAATTGTATTGCTATCGCGCTTATAACTGGGTGGGTCGGCGCATATTGGAAAGTGGTTTATGCAGATGAGAATGTCCATCTAACGGGGACCATAGCAGAGCGTATGAGCAATATTAGTGTATTGGATGTCAATAAAAATAAAGGTTACTGTGAAGATAGATTTAAGAAATATGTAGTGAAGCGCAAGAACATTATAGCCTCCTATCACTAATTACTAAGCTCTTTGTTGGCATTCGGCATTTGAGATGCACTGCTACGGTGTTGTTATTAGTGTAATTTCTTACTTTCGAATCCTCGGCAAATAACACACCCTTTTGGACGCCTTTCAGCTTCCTGCTCTTGGCTCTCGTGTTTAACTGCCATAACCAAAAGGTTAAAATGCAGCAGACACGCATGTCTTTCTTACCTGGGCCATGACCCTAATATGTGTTCTCATCGTAACCGCGTGGGGTGTAGTAAATCACAGTTTAGCTAGCATGAAGGGAATATGAAGAATTACCTATTTTCTTTGATCTTAATTTTGGTTCTTTTAACTGAGGTAAGAATTATCTGAAGTACAGCATTTCTCAGTTTATGACTTGCAACACTTATCTTGAGAATTCCACCTGGCTTAGTCGCAGCGACCAGTACAAAGCCTCTTAACTGCAGTTTGTTCGAAAACACTGCACGTGCTTGCATAGCTATTGTTTACGGATTTCATTGAAGCTGGCTTTAAACGACGCAATTTACTTCTCGCTTAGCTCATCGTATGCAATCGCTCGCGCAATCGTTGCAGTAAAATCTCTCCTGCTCGTTCCATATCCCCTCAGGTGCAATGTAACAATGCAACATACATGCAACCTATTTCATTAAAGTGTTGTACAAATGGTTAATTTGAAGCTTAAAGCATTTTATGTGCATTTACCATGATATAGATGTCTGATTAAGAAAATAATTGTGAACCTCGTAGGAAACGAAGACTGTAAACAAGGAAATTGATGGCTAGCAGAAATCTCCGGCGTAGAAGAATTACACTGCTCCAAAAATAACATAGATATGCGCCTTTTGCCTTTATAAGTGTGTGTCGCATAAAACAAATACATTATTTAACAACATGTACAACTCTTTATATATGTAATTTAGATTCATATTTCATCCAACACACGCTGGAAAGGGAGTTGAAGTATGTCTTGCTAAACATTTATCTTCAAAGAATTCTCACTCGGTTTGTTGTGATAATTTGGCGAATTAGTGTTGTAAACAGCAGTGGATCTAGGGGGAGGCAGGGGTGGGTCAGGGGGCAGACTGCCCGGGCGCCGGGTTAGAGGGGCCACTGGTGGTGACGAAAATTTTTACTTGGGAATGACATGTAAATAAGTGTAATAAAGTTACAATATCTACCAATATTTAGACTTTTACTAGATTTAGATTTTTGCATCTTTATTAACCATGTACACCATATAATTTTATAAATACAGTATTTATAATTAAAATTCACACTTATAACACTGATAATGGTAGTCAGTAAGCACATGTTTTATGTATTCCTACTAAAATGTTATACTGTTATTTACGCGAGCGCAAGGCAACGTATGTAAGATACGTTCATTACTGTTGGGTTGATTGGACTGATGGAAAAAAGGGTGAGGGAAAGGAGGAGGAGGAGGAGGGCTACACAATTATTGCCCCGAACGAAGGAAAGCCTGGATCCGTCCCTGGAAATTCTTTCGTATTCGTCCAGAAAACGTAAAACACTTTCACACGATCGTTCCATTTTTGTTTTCGCCGCAGAACACTGCTACCACAGTATTTGTTTATACTCAGTAAGCGCGCAAAACTTCAGAGATCGACACGAGGCTGTGGCACGGGGAACAGCCATTCACGTTGCTGGTTCTGCTCAACTTGCGTTGTCTTGCGCCGAAATACAGAGAGAGCACGCATCTTCAATTATTAGAAATCATGCCAGCGCTCGCATTCTGTTAAATTCCAAGAATTCCGTGTCTGAACTGCAATGCAGTATGGCCATATTGCACGGAAATCGCGCGTACTTTGCATCGTGTATAACTAGCTTTAACATTCATTACACCACGACGAACAGTTTCCATTCTTGTTTTCCTTTTTAATGTGTGTTCTGAAAGTGTGTAACAGGCGTCTGCCGTAGCCATTCCCAGAGCAAGTTTTATATCTGTTACATTTCCCATACGAGTTTTCTTTTGACACGAATGTCACTTTCATATTTGTTGTGCGGCCATTAAGTAGACTGACATTACTTTTAGTCACGTTCAGACAAGTATGCGGCGGGAAGATTGCAGTTGAGAACTCTACGCGTGGAAGTGCGATGATGCACCGTAAACCGGAGTTATTTTGACCTAATAGGAAAACTTCTCCCTCTCACAATTTTAGTACGTATATAGTTTAGTAAAGAAAGCTTCAAACGTTAATTATACAGATACAATTTGTTTTTTAATACCCAGGTCTAATTTTATATTTATTTATCAAAATACCACAACAAAATTATTTTACATAGGCAAAGTAACTCCGCAAGAGACTGCCTTGGTTTACAAGTGATAATTTTCTGAAACTACATTATTAAGTTGAATGTCTAAAATATTCAGCGTGAAGTAAGGGTTACTCAGCTATATTAATTACACGCCCTGCAGTGTATGTTCACGTTTTCTGTAAATGTAGATGTTTGAGATACTGTGAAACGAAAACCGTCAGAGTTTGATAACATTTAGTTACCGTGAGGTGGCACTTTCCGTTATCTTTTTCAGAAAAGAAAATGAAAAATAGATATCGTAAATTATGGCCTTAGGTTAACGTGCATGAAAAGCGTTTTTGAGGATTTATTGTAAATACTGGAAACGTTAGACGTTTTATGAATGCGTGGTAGATAAATAAATGCAAAAATAATACAGTTTTAAATTTATACGTTTTTGAAAGTAAGTATGGAAACACTACAAAAATAACAACCCTAGATGATGATATTTGACAACATTAAGAGCAAATATTTACTCAGAATAATGCACTTGTTAGCCGTAACTTGTTGAGCCGCAATTAAATGTACGAAATTCCGGCGTCAGCTATTTTTATTCAAAATTACGTTATTCGAGAAACACTTTTGCTGAAAAATTTGGTAAAATAAATTGTCTAAGGTTGCGTCTAAGGTTGCGTCCATCTGCACAAGGACTGCCGCTTTAGAATGGCGTTAATTAATTGAAGTATACAACATTATATAACACTCTTTAAATTTAAATTTTTTCAAAAAATTAACTGTAAATTACTTACTTAAAAATCATATTTTAGCATAAAATAATATTAGGACTATCGTTCGCTGGCTGTGGTTGTAAAATAACAGTATTTTTTAACGTTCTTGTTTTATTGATGGTATTTGTTATAATCCATTGAGTAACGTGTTTCATTAATTTATTTATTTTGTTACGTAATAAATTCATTCATATTAATTTGTTTTCAAGAGACTGTGATATTGTTTTCATTCTTTTGTACATAAGTGCGTTATTGTATTTTATTGTTATTTTTAAGAAGTCGTAAAACAACGTATAATAATTGTACAGTTACTGTTCTCATAGTGTCAAAAAACTATTAAACGAAAAAATAAAACAGTGTGCTGCCAACCTGTGATACGTTGGAGTGAAATGACATATATTTACATGTTAAATGATATTAGGTGATTCTCAAACATTTTTAACGATATCGCTTTAGAACGAAAATTCTTTCCGCATTAAAAGATAATGTTTCTAGAGGAACTGAAATTTACGAAATATATGTAATATTATGATTTAGAGTGTTTCTTGCAATGATAATACTGCTTTATTCATAATTTTCAAGGCATTGAAAAAGTGATGTAAGGTTTTACAAGAACTTAGTCGCATCGAATAAATTTGACCAGGCCGCTATCTTAACTCGTGCAAATAGCTTTATTATGTAACTCGTTTCTCGAGTAACTAAAAGTTGCGAACCGAGGACGTGATTATGTAACAGCAATGGAAAATGGTGACCGGACGTTTGTCGTAACATATTGATATTACCGATCGCTTCAGCTAACCACGATTAACGCGGTTAACTGGCTAAATGCGCCAGCGAAATGCGAACAAGATAGAGAGACGGAACGCTGATATACCAGATAAAGGAGTATTTTGCCATAAATAAAATAACTGCGTCATAATCTCGCACGCATATAGGTAATGTGCGGGTTAAAAACATATCATTTTCTCTGTATCTGTTACTATTCACGTTTAGAACCGTCTCCCTACTTCCATAGGCCCTACTGTAAACTAAACAATGTTTATGAAACAATTCAAATTAAGAATCGGCGTGATTGAGATTCAAACAAGGGTACTATAATTATACCATGATATACATAAAGTAATATCGGGATAAATCACGTTGCGGGCCACACAAAATTGTACAGCGAGCTCACGAGGTTATCAAAAGATAACAGGCATGTGCAGTTTCGGTGATACGTGAGCTATGTATCACACATAAGATCACTATTAAAAAAAAACAGTTTGTCGTATTTCTGGCACTGTAGTTCGAAGCCTTGTATCACAAAGTAGGGCAGGTCCAATTACTATCTTATGTAATATTGTTACAAAATGTTTATTTTTGGTTATGTTTATTAAATATTTACAACCAGTAATTGTCATACTTCGGTGCAACATCAGATGTTGGCAATAAACTTTATTTGGCATTAATAACACACTGAAGTTTGCATTAAAAACTAACAAAAGTAATGTAATCAGAATTATTTAACATTATAATTATCAAACTAACTATTTGTGTCTTTTTTTCTACATCTCTGCAGATCCATGCACACAGTTTTCGTTAAAATGTATATTTGTTCATGATGCGTTATTAAAAATTATTTTCAGTCGATAGTAGTAATTTCGTTGTAGGAATACATGTAACAAATTGAAAACTAATTAATAAATAATTTTGCAGATGGTTGGGAGTGAACCAGTGCCAAAATATCTACACCCCTGGACGAGCTGTACATAGGTGAATATTTTACCAACTACACCACCACGTCAACATGAGAATTGCCTGTGTCAGTAACTATATAAATTGAAAACAATAACGAATATTCGGTAAGTATTTCATTGTATTAAAAATACTATTATACTGAAACCAAACTGCATCCCGATTAATTGAAGATGCTATACAAAGTTGTGGCTTTAATTTAAAAAAATACGTGTCCTGCATCAGGTATGCTCCGTCAGTCATTTACTTTGGTTTCAGTTTTTAAGGTTATCTCTAATATCAGCCAACGTTCATACTGTTCTAGTTCAAAGACACTGACTAGCAGATCCGTTCATGTGTGCCAAAGTAATGTAAGTTATTTGTTATAGTTCACATGTTTCTCGCTTACATAAGCATAAAATTGATTTATTTGACATTTAGTATCCATAGATATATTTAAATAAGTAACGGATGTTCGCAACACGCCACGATCCGACACGTCAGCGAGGGGTCTCTTACCCCTCTACAGTATTACGACATTTATTCGTAAAATGTCACTTGCTTAGCTAAGATTTTAGGCTAGATACAGAATCACATTTTTAAACTGTTAACGAAAATTCTGACAATGAACGAGATTGCTTTCAACATTTTTTAATTAGATGGCAAAACCAAAGTCTACATTGCGGGCTCATAAAAACACTTTTTTAACATTAAAAATAGGTTATTTAATAATGACCAAAAATTGTTTTCAAGATTACTTATCAACATATTTACAAAAGCACGTAATTGTCGACACACAAAACATTAACTTACTTATTTTCATCGATATTTGAATTAATATTTAGATATCACGGACTACATACTCCTTCAATATATAAAGCAAGTATATATATATATATATATTTGGTTCTTTAATTTTTTTCTTTTAAACCACTGCTGGTTTTTTCTAAATAAATTAGGTCTCCAGATAGAACTAGGGGCCGCGATAATAATAGTCTTTTATTTAGGAGTTTTAAATGTAGATCTGAAAATTGGTGACATTATTTCTTGAAGTTGATATTACTTGAAACATACAATGGAGCAGCAGCGTTGGCAGGCCATCAGTCTTAAACGCCATTAAATATAATTAAATATAGTGATATTGTGGCATCTTGTCCTTTCACGCTCACACTTGAACTATCCTGAATTCTACTGCACATCTCAGTCGCAGGATAGACACATGATATGCAGTCTTGTTTAACTTACCATGCGTTGCCCTGAATTACGTTATACTGCCATGTTAGAATGTCAGAGAACCAGGGAGACCGTAAGAGAATGATAACTCCCATGATAAGTAACGAAAACTATGATCTCGCCGATGTTGCAAACCAATTACTACAACTCACATCTGCCTAATATTATTGTTAAAACATGTAATGTAGCACAGTATTTATTTTTAGACATTCCTGCCACTATTATTTATTTTGCAGTATAATATTTTCGTGTTTTTCCTTCGAGGTGAATTATTATTATAAGCTGTCTGGTGAATTATGCCCATCTTTACATACGAAAGGTGAAGGACAAAACTTATCGTTCAGCATTTGCGAAATTGATTGTTAAATAAATATGCAATCTGCATCGGCACGTTTGAATTCGGCATATAAATGGCTATGGTAGATCAACAAAGGTAGATTAAGAGTCACGTCTCAGGATTACTACGTTCATAATTTAATTTTCGTTATTACATTTAACTTTTCAAAATACTAATTAAAACTAAGAATTTACTAATGAAATGCAGTTGTGGGTATGCATTAATTCATTTCGTCACTATTTCATTGTAACGTTTATTTTCGTTGCATAAGTTGTCCAACGGAAGAAGGAAACTTCGGCAATCATAGGTTAAGGGTTCGTTGTCCGTATCCCAGATACGAGGGCCTGAGAGGGATAGTATTCTAGGAAAAAAACCACATAGTAAGTAGACAATAACCGTTTGTATCATCCACGAGAGTCTGAAGCATGGCCTAAACGACGGAGACCGTGGTGTGGAGACATTAATTACTGGCGCAAATGTTCATAGCCTCCAGAGAATAAAGATGTGAAAATAATACTCGTGGCTTAAATATGTAGGATGCCTTATTAAATTAAAATTATTAGGTTATGTTTTAACATATTGCAATGAAATGGGACGGGGGTATATTTTTGTATCTGGCACTCCTGCCCACTCGCCCAAACGCTAATCTCTCCGCCGATACAACGTTGCTAAGTTCGTTCCAACGAACGCTTTCCTTTCTTTTCGTTGCTTTTATTATTATTTTTTTTTGCAAACGCAAAAGAAACGAGTTTTTTTCCTGGCAGGTGAACTAAGTTCCGAACTTCGTTCTTTTATTTCAGGTACTAGAACGGTATTTTTGCATTCATATTTTCGTACCTTACGAAATATAACAAAAATTTTGTAAGATTTGTTCATTTTTCACGTTCTCATTATTCGTGCAACTAAATAACGATTCAGTACAATAAACGAAAACGTGTGTAAATATTTCGCTGTTAGGTTGGCGGCAATTGTTTCGTGTTGTTGACTGTGTTTGTGATACGGTCGTAGAAGAACAGGTCTGGACATCCACCTATTTACCAATGTATTTAGCTTGATCCTTGTTGTTTGGCTGCAGTTCCTCAAGTTACCGAGAATGTTGTACTTTTTGGCGCTGTATTCCGGGCGGTCGGACTCAAACTCCGCCCACTTTTTTCCATTGTTAACATTATAAAGTAAATAACGATTTCTGGAGCTATGATTTAAAATTGTGAGCGAAGGAAGTATTTCATAAATTGATTAAAAAAAAACGCTTTATAAATGGTTTATCTTAATGGGAGGGAAGTGGGCGGAGTTTGAGTTCGACCGCCCGGATTACAGCGCCAAAAATGTATAGCACTATCGGTAACTTGGTGAACTGCAGCCAAACAACAAGGGGGTCAAGTTTCCAGGCGAGTGTCCAGACTTGTACTTCTACGACCGTGGTCTTTGATATAGTACACGTCATTTTTCTATGCCTTGTCTTATCTATGGTGGTGTTTACTGTTGGTTTTGTTTATGCTGCAATAGCAAACATCGTAAAAGGACAATATGGGAAACTACAGCTTTTTAGCATTGTTAAAGCGCGAGACATTTTATCAACGGTGTGTACAGAAACACTAGCAAAATCACAGTCTTATATCTCTTAGGATAATAGTATTAGAATATGTTTATAACTATTTTAAATCTTAATTTATCTAAATAATACTTAAAAGAGCATAACTATATTCTAAAATCTTGATTACATTTCAATTAACACGTCTTGTGTTTTTCTTCTGTCTTGTTGTCCTTGTACAATATTTGGCAACAGTGCGATTGATGACAGTTCTGTGAAAACGCGTTTACCTTGGCTGGGGTTTGAAAAAAAAAATTACGTAAGTTTCGGAGAACGGGAACAATATAATTGTTAGTTCTTGAGATTTTCCAATTAAAAATGTAATAAATAGTTACGTGGGTGACCATAAATTTACAATTAGAGCTACATTCTGAAGTGGGCTGCTAAATTATATTTTAAATTAAAGTAAATTAATACTGACTGACATTATGACAAAGCATGTAAAATCAATGTTTCCACATGATTTTCTTCGAATTCTTTTAAAGAATAAACATGCATATTGGGTATATTAATAACGCAACGTTTTTACGTTGATATTTCTGCTAGGAACATATCAGGACTGGTTTTAGTGTGTCATGATACACATCGGCCAAATGCCAAGTAGCTCAGCCAAAATTTGTTTTGTATTGTATAATCTTGAGTTGCAGTAAAATTTAAGGCACTGTAGTAATACTGGGTTTATTATTGAAAGTAAAGAGAAAAAGGTTTTTGATAATTTTTTTGGCTTATATGATTACATATAAGGTCTAATTAAGAAGGTTTGTATTTAGAGAACCCTATCGTGCTTCCCTGCATTTTTAAAACTCTTTTTCCTGAATAAATTTCTCAGATTACAAAATACTGCGAAAGAGAGTGGTGCATTTAGATTATTTCTTGAATAATATAAAAATTGACTCTGCCACAGGTAAAATGGCACTGGCATTGTTCACATATGCAGGGAAGTGTGTTGCTGTGCATTGCGTATATTTGGCTTTCACGCGGCTAGGAAAACGCACGCAGAAAGTACAGGTGACGTGACCTCGTGGATTGCGGAGGGCTTCAAAACTAGCAACACTCTGACTAGCTGCTCGTAGATTACTATTCATGCCAGAGGCTGGGTCTCCAATCTTCACACATGCACGCGACCCTGTACATACAACACTGGCGACTCTTGCATCAAGATGTGTGTATGCTTTCTATGACACAGTGAACGCTTTACTATCCGTCATTATTTTCCTTTCGCCAAATATGTTTCCTTACACCACTTGTTTATTTAACCACTGTGGCGTACTTTTAACTCATACACAAAGAAAATGTTTGGTTGAGTCAATCTTGTATATGTTCATAAATAGCTGAACAACCGTGTAATCGTTGAATCAAACAAATATATGGTTGCTTGGCTGATTTTGTTACCTTAACAGGAGGGTTTAGGCCCGTTAAACATGTATTTTGTTAGACCAACAAAACCAATTTGTAACAGTTTTTACAGATTGTTCACAGCCAGCAAATATTTTGTTGGATAAAATATATTTTTTTTTCTTTCACCACATACAAACATACGTATGGTTAAATATAGGAAACCTTTTTCTCTGTGTACGCTATAAATAGAGACACCGGAAAATCGCGAGAATAATTTCTGTGTACATAGTCTTCAATAAACTGTAGTATATTTAGCCTACTCTTATTGCATGATTTAATTTGTGAAAGGTGAACACAGTTTCTTGAGAAACATCACACGCGTCCCGGGTTAAAGAAGTACAGTTATAACTAGACAAGTTGAAGAGAAACAGTGCTCCAAATAAGCGATAGCCAACAATATCGTACAGAACTTCAGAGTTATACATGGAACGTAGGAGCCCAGCAAAACAACAACTTTTCCCGCCATTTTCCAGTGTATCTATCCATAACGTATTAAGTTTATCGTACATAAAATTATGACTGAGGTTAAAATAAAATACTAATTTGGAATACTACATTTTACGAGACAGTGTTCAAAAATTCCTACTCTACCGTATACATTTTATACACATTGACACAAATGGGATTCCAGTTTCAGCGTAACTTATGGCATAGAACACAAACATACACGCAGGTTCACACACGAACAAACACGTTCCTTTTCACACTTATGTAAATCAACTGTTCAGAGCCGATTTACTATAAAGTCATCTGAGATTAATAGGTTGACAATTTGTGAAATATTTCAGTTAATTGAGACACGTCATTCTAATTACTGTATATGTACTCTACCTGGTTGACCATTACAAGATTCTACACTGTTCAAGTTGTATATGTTTGTTTGGAGGAAGCGGATGATTAAATAGTTACATGTGTTACTGAAGAATATAACTTCCAATGGGGAATCAGAGCAAATTGTTCTTACCGATATCATGATGCCGTAGGCTGGGTTGATGTTTAGTAGTGGTTACCAACGGACGAAACGTCTCCGTACTCGAACCAAAAGCATTTTGGCGAGCCGGCGACTCGTTAAATACGCGTACAAGACAACTGATCCCTGGATACCTGATGCTGCATTCCAGGGTTCTGCTCAGGTGGGGAGAATTTTGAAGGTCCCATTTATTGACTTAATTGCACTGTCTTCGCGCACTGACACCGCTATCCTCACATTGTAAAAAAAAGCCTAAAATGTCTAGGAAGTAATTAACCTAAACACAGTATGGGACAGTTATACTACATTTTATATAAGTTTGGATGCATTTGACAGCAACTTACAGGCAATAATTTTCAGTATTTTGTTATTTGTTGCACATTGCAAGACATTTTTAGCTCTAATGTGAACCTGAGATGTCCATTTCAGCATTTGTACTGCAAAGTTTGTCTTGTGTCGTGATACAAATAACAAAATATTACAAATTACTGTCCATAAGTTGCTGTCAGATTTATCCAAACTTATGTGAAATGGAGTATACCATACTTCCGCCTAGTAAATATGAAAACATTACAGTTGCTACAATACAAGTCTAGTAACTAAAGTGTGCATTTGACTGTTTCTAAATAAGTTTAAGAGTGCTGGCATGCATGTATGGGAAACAATTCTAACATGCCGATTTTCTTAGCGCTCTCACGCACGTGTGGAAAAATTACAAACTATTTTTAGATTGCATCCTCCTTGTGAGACTCTTGTTATTCATAACGCGTCCTCGAGTCGTAATAGTTGGTCGAATTTTGCATAATTCGAGAGTCTGCATTTGGTATGTCGGGTAGTCATGCAGTTTTATGGCTGTGAAATTTTGGTATACGGTTTCTTCATCTGACAAAGTAACACAAAGCGAATAAGTGCTACAGACCGACTAGCACCCAGGATGCTGAGGTAGAAGTGACATTAGACAGTATCTCCCTTATCGTCTCTTTGCTTCAGAGCATCAGATGCGATTAATATCCCCATATAAACCAACTTAAAAATTCTTCAAGGAATATTTCAATACTGTTATGTTCCAATAAATAATAAAGAAAAAATTATGAATTAAGCAAATATCTGCGCAATCGTAGGAACTTCGTGTACATTTTCTGACAGAAATTTATTACATTTACGGGTTAGATTCCTTCACCGTTCATTCTGATTTCGGTTTTCCATGGTTTACCGAAATCGGTCCAGGTGTATGATGAACTATATCCTTACTTAAAAAATCATTATTTTGGGAAACAACGTAAATTATTTCTCTACCAAAGTAAATTGTGGGTGTTATAATTTTGTACAGAGGTGAATACACTTTTAATTTAACCACTTTAGCGTCATATGCGAGTGTAGCAAGGCACCGAACTATGAGTTCACTTGAGAAACACCACATTTCATTGACTACCCCTGTAGACAGTTGACTTATGTTGTTTCTCAAACGACCTTATTAAAATGCGATGTTCTACTCCATTTCATGCTCCTGTCATTTGTGTCAAGTTGTGCGACCTGTCTCTAACGAGCTCTCTGTCATCGAGACTTACACCGCCCAGACGTGGCGCGCTGACAAGTGGATGGACGTGGTCTACTGGAGGGTTGCGCAAGACGGGAGGCGGCTGCAGACGACTCGGCCCACTTCTCACGCCCTCCTGCCAGACACACGTCGTCCATCTGTCGCCGCGACGACGAAGAAATTGCGCAGTTTGCGCAAACTCCTGCCTGCTTTGGCGCGCGCGCACCGCGGCCGATTTACTCCTCCTTCCCTCCTCCTCTTCGTGAATCACCGGTTGTTACGTCGGCCACGTCTCCTTCCGGGTACTGGAAGATGTCTTGAGGGAGCGCCCAGCTTCCAACTCTTCGACAAACAGTATAGAGAAGGGTTGCACCATAACAGGATCTGTGACCGTATTATAGTTTAGCATTTGTCAATTTAGTGATTTAGTTTTCTAGTAAACTGTACCGTAAACAAGGGCGAATTGGGACAGGTGCAACAACCTCGGGCATTATAAGAATATTTTTCATACATTTCTGTCCACATAAAACTACATTCATATTTACTTACAGTTGACACACATAAAATTAAATTTGTGTGAATGAGTCCAAAATTCTCAAAACATAAAAATATCCCAAAATTCTCAATAATTTCGAAAATCCAAATTATTCGTAAATAATGTAAATAATAATAATAATAAACCGAGTAAATTGTTTTCGGCAAACTCCATCTTGTGTGCCACTTCCGTCAGCCATCTTGGCATTCCTGTGACTCATGTTTCCATAATTATTCGCTTTCGTTTGACAATAAAGTGTTTTACACGAAAGCGCCTGTATTTATTTGATGATTTTTACTAACTTGACATCCCCGTGCGTCATGTTTTTCTAATTTTTCGCTTTGCCTTACACGAAGGCGGCCATATTTATTTAATGGTTTTTACGAATTAATGATTACATTTACAAACTAAAGAAGTATTTTGGACATACACCATTGCAGCTAATTGTGTGTCACAGAAAACCAGAGAATACACACAAACTAACAGACAAGTAAAAAAAAATAACTGTTTGCAACTGCCTGTGTTTTCATAGCTTTACTGTCCGCAGTTACTGTATAATTTGTATTCGTTCGCTTTCCTCAAGGTGTCTGTATTTTTTCTGTGTAATATATATCCAAATTATATGTTGTTTGCTGTTGTAATTATTTCTTTGCCCAAACTTACTGATGTAATTATTCATTTTGTGGAATATTATGAATGTTTTCTCTGATAGTTTTTTTTTTGTGCCTTGGTGCTCGTATATGTTCATATTTCTTGTAGCTTACTGAAAAATTCACTGTGGAATTGTATATGTTTACCTATGTTTGCCAGTTACAAAGTCATTTTGTTTGTTTACTTGTCTGTTTGTTTGTGTGTATTGTCTGGTTACCTGTGGCACACAATTTGCTGCAGTCGCGTGTGTCCAACACATTTATTAAGTTTGTAACTCGCCCCCATTGCAAGAATCGTTCAAAATTATCATTAATGATTACATTTGCCGACAAGGTCGCCTTTGTCGATCGATTTATCACCCCTCCTCTCCCGGGGAACTAGCGCGTAATCACTGTGTAGCCGCCGCGATTGGCGCACTGGACCGGGCACCGGCTCCCATCAAGGCGTCCCGGGTTCGACTCCCGGTGGGACAACATGGGTTACTTTGCGGGCGTTTCTGTTGGTGTACGGGTTTTGTCGGGGTTATCCCGTTTACCCGTCCTTCGCATTCCGTCTCCTATCCGTTGTAAGGGCTCACCGCTTGGTTTCTCTCGGGGTTGGCTGATGCTTACGGGCGCCTAATCAGAAAACTCAAAAGGTCGCACGAAATATATTTTTATTTGTAACACTTTGTTTCCTGACATTGGTTAATAAACAAAACACGTACACGTAATGCACCCTACGTACACCTTAGTCGTGTTTGTTTTTATTTATTTTTTCTTCGCGTCGTGTATCTGAATTTTCTATCATTCTTGACAAGCCTCATTTCCCCGTGAACAGTGAATACTATATTTCACTAAACACCAGCAAGCCGTAACAAAACGGGACGGGGGTATACTTATGCGCTGGCACTCCTGCCCGCTCGCTCAAACGCTAATCTCTTCGTCGATACAACGTTGCTACCAGACGAACAAGACATAACACACGAGCCAGCCATAAAACACTGCGCGCACATTTATTATCGCGAAACACGATGAACACGTCTGCGTGGGAAGTTAATCGGGATCTCTGCTGGCTCCAGGATCTCACACGCAACCGCTGCATCCACGCATCTTAGCGACCCAGGGGGTAGTACCAGTAAATACTAGAGCCTAAAAAAAGATTATTTCTAAATAATATAGCCTACCATTATATGTAGGCGCGAGTAGTTGCAACGTACAAATATTAATGGACGACTTAAAGTACACGTCCCCTGACGTCACCGCAGGGGAAAAGTACTGTGGGAAACAAAGCTTGTTTACAAACATGCTGATTTGTTAGTTGGTAATTGCAGAAAGCAAAAATGTTGCGCATTCATAGATTTGCACGCAAGGGTAAAAAATATTACTTTCAATTTCATGGTTAAGATACGCAAATACATACGATTCATGTTTACCTGAAAAAACGGCAAATTCCAAATAAATAATCAATTTTCTTGACGTACATCTCATCCGGGACATGAGAAGCCAAACAGCTAAATGAAGGTTATGTTCGGCTGCGGTATCCATGGAGATAGATAGGAATTGTATCCCACACCTGACTGAAGCTCCGCCTCTTCTCAAGTCGTCTATTCCATGTTACTTCACTAACAATACAAAATTGTCCTTTGTTACAGCCCACCCAAATGTTCGGCATTTTAAATTAACCTTAACGAACTTAACGAAGTGAAGAGATTTTTTTCAACGGTAAACAGTGTCACCTACCACGCACTTCAAATGCGTTGCAGTGTGTTCGTACAATATACATTTTCTTATTAAACTATTCCACGTGTACCCATTGTGCCAATATGAAAAATGAAAACACATTTCGGATTTGGGCTGAATGTTATATTGTTAAGACGAAATGCTCATCAAAACACTTCTTTGAAGCATTCCAACATAGTTAAAAGCGGCTTTTCCTGACTGCCGTACTTCAAAATGTACTAGCCAGATGTATGTGATTCACAGACAGAAATGCGTACTGCACTTTGCTTCACACTTTCCACCAATAAAATTATACAATGTAAAAACTTCTTAAAATATTTAGGAAGTAATTAACTTGAAGACAGTGTGAGACAGTTACCATACTTCCGCCTTGTAAATATGCAAACTGTTACACTTGACACAATACAAGTCTGGTCGCTTTAGTATGTACTTTACTGTTTTATAAAACATTTAGGTGTGCTACCATGCATGTCTGGGAAACAATTCTACAGTACCTACATTTTAGCGCTTCTATACGTACGTGTGGCAAATTCGCAAATGTATTATTTAGATTGTATATTCACGGCTTGAAGTCACATAGTAAAAACTGATCTGCACGCTAATTCAGTGCTTGACTCTTTGTGTCAGTGCAGCCATTTGACGAGCGCTTCAAGTTCGCCGTAATGGCTTCATCTCTTGTGAGACAAAAACGCTCAGGTAAGCGGTGTTCTTGAGGTAGCCGCCTGTCCAGGCCGCCGAGCAATGCGCAGAGCTTCGGCTGACATAAGTTTGTTCTAAAACTGCTCAATGTATGCGGATAATGCATAGTCAGAAATAACAATCAAAGTGGGCACACTTGTTTAAGTCCATGATCCATATTTTTTTACTTCTGCGATAATTATTTTTTAAGCCTAACATGAGAGCAAATATCGGTAAACTGTTGCACAGTTAAAAAAAAACAGTATATACTATATTGACTAAATTTTTCAAGTCATAATACCCAACGGTTTCAGTCAATAATGCAATCAAGGAAATCCTCAATAAAAACTAATTAACCGAATCTATATAACTTTCTGTCTACACAAAATTCGGACACATAGTAAAAATTATTTTTTAACAAATATGTGCAACAGTTTTTCGATATCTGCTCTTGATTACGAATAAAAATAATTATCGTGAAAGCAGTGCAAATGATGTAACGGGTACCTTGACCTTAAGTATTCAGTAATCTTCCAAGCTAATTTTCTGGTCGAAAACAGAGGAAATCGATTTTGCAATACTTTATTTAGTAATAATCGTGCGATTTCGTGGCCGGAGTCATCTTGCCTTTTGGCTCGAGATCAGTTCGGTTTTCGGTTTCTTAATCCATAAGACGAGATACGCAATATTTTAGGTATAAATATTTTGATGTAAAATCTTTTGAAAGGTAATATATACAATAAACCTACATGTATATTCAATATTGCGTCTTAAAATGATAAAGTCACTCTTAAATGTCACGCAGAGACGAACTATCGGCGAGAAGAGTGGCAGAGTGACATGCGCTAAAGTTAATTCAACTACAGGTTAGGAAGCTAAGAGTTATTAGTTTCGTGAGAGACAGTTACTGCCGCTAAAACTCTGGTATCGGTAAGGGGTCCACTCCATGCTGGTGTTTATGGAGAAAACTTCGTACTACGCCAACGTTTGGCCGCGTTTGAGACATAGAAACAGGCAGCTGGTAAGGTCTATGCTGGCTCAAAAACGGTTTGAATTGATTCGGTTCTTGGCTTTAAGCCGTGGCCCTATTTTTTTCATTTATGGAAAAAGCAAACTTAAGTTCAGCGCGTGCTTCTCTATTTTTGTTTTACGATTCCGGCTAGTATTTTTTACGTGACAGCAATCTGAAAATACGTTTCGATCATTTTTCAGGTGCCCAGAAACCTTAGAATAAGATCTTAAAAAAATTAGAAACACAGATTTAAATTAGATTTATTTTCGTAGATAGATATATCGAACACACGTTTAGTACTGTTTCATAAAGTAAAACTTTCTCTTAACAAGCTGCGTCATTGTCCATTCAAACTAGCGGGAGGAATTGATATGTGTTAAATGTGCCCAAGAAATATTTGATGATCCTTCTAGCATGTAGTGTAGAGTTGACATTATTTGCGCCTTGGTACGCAGCACACTTGCGGTGTAGTTACTTACACTTCCGCACTGAATGCGCAAATTACTCACACCCAGACAGCCACGTTAATAACAATGTTTCCAGTGATGGCGAAGAGTGATATGAAATGAGTATGAAGCAACGCCGGAAAGAAAGGGGCGGGGATACAGGAGATCACCGAGACAACACGGCTTCACCCGGCACTATTTCCAGAGCGGGAATCGAGTACGGTTTGCCTAAGTGGGAGGCATGCACCCTAGCCGCTGCGCATTCCGTAACTATCTATAACTGAAATATATTAAGATGATCTTCACAGGGGAGTAGGAAAGGTGGGATGATACCCTGCACATAACGGTGCACAGAACACTATGTATTTAAGGCGCCCGCCTGGTGGTCGTGTGTTCGTGTGAGTGAGGCACGGTGCCAAGGGCGATGTTTACCGGCTCATCCAGCGCGGTATCGTCTCTACCGCAAGACACTGACACGGCGTGCAGTGGTATCGTAGAACACTCGCCTGACTGGCACTTTCGGTGGTGACCCCGTATTTTTATGGTGAAAAGTTCTGAGAAAAGTCCAGTTCATGCTCCTAGAGTAATTTCACACGAATCCCGTGAGTAGTTTTTCAAATATAACAGGTTTAAAAAGCTGTTTTTAGCCATTTTGAGGAGCTCCGCCGACGTGATGCATTGAAACTACACTTCAGTCATCGTTTGGAGTGTATTTTCTTTTCGTACATAGACACATTTCGCATATGTGGAGTAGTTTCTTAAAAAAAACGTATTTACGAACATGCTGCAACGCATTTTAAACGCGAGGTAGGCGGTGACCTTAAGAGTGCATGGTAGATAAATAAATGCAGGAAACATAAATTGATTTCTACGTTTTTTTTTTTTTTTTTCGAAGCCAATGTGGATAAAATACTCGATGACAATCCTAGATAATGGTGTTTGCCAACTTTATGAGTAACTATTTATCCAGAATTACTACTTCGTTACGCGTGATCTCTTGCGCCGCAGTTAAATGCACGAAGTTCCGGCGTCAGAGATTGTGCCTCAGAAGTTCGTAACACTGGAAACAATTTTGTTTAAAACGTTGGCTGGAACTATTGTCTAGGATTTCCATTGCTTAACTTTCGCAAATTGGCTCCAAGAAACCTGTAGGTATGGTTTAATGCATTTAGCGTTGAATTATGTACCACGTCCTCTCTTAAGAGTCCTGTATAGTAGGTGCAAGATGCAGTGTTCGAGATACGCACACGAGAAGGGGATAAGAGCTGGACTGGCTTGTGCGCTAACAACCTTGTCGTTTTCATGTGCGAGGCGCGAAAATGACACGGAGAATTATGGCCGTTGGTTTTTCCTGTGGTACTTTGAGAGGTGACCCTACTATATTTTTATTTGTGGAAAGTGCGTAGTAAAGTCCATTGCATAGGTATCTATTTTTGTATAATTATTCCGTTTAGTATTTTTAACGCGACAACAGTTTGAAAAACCTGTTTTAAGCCGCTTTGAGGAGCTTAGAAACGGTGATTCTAAACATGGTGTCTAGAAAAACAAAACCTTGAAGCGTAAATTTTAATGTGTTATATTTTCGCAGGCAAAGATATCGAACATAAGTTTAGTAGTACTTCTTAAAAAATACTTTCTCCTAACACACTGGGGCCCCCAGTGGCCGAGTGGTCAGACCACTCGCCTCCCACCAAGGCGATCAGGGTTTGATTCCCACCGGGGTCGGACCCCGGATTTTTGCCGGACGATGCCGTTGCTCGGCGGGTTTTCTCGGCGGTCTACCACCTCCCCTTTTTATCATCCCAGTACCGCTCCATACTCTCACATCATGTCACCCTTCACCAGCGCTAAACGTTGATCAAACTCTCTCACTCTCACTCCTAACACGCTGCATAAATGTCCATGTGCCACCTGTATAGGGCTCTTAATACGGAATATGTCATCCTACATGTGCTTATCCAGGAGAGAGCATGGCTGACCACAGTGTAGGCAAACATACTCAACTCCTCACTTACTGCCACACCCACTCGTTAGTTATAAAAATAAAGAGCATGGAGTCAAAATAACGCCATAATACTTTGCAGTTGTTGATAATCCAGTAATGCTCTTGCTTTTAAAAGAAATAGTCCTCGCCTTCAGCCGTTTACAGTCCAACAAAAACAGCGACTGGTGTACTTGTCAAATTGGCAATAAATTGCTTGTTACAGCATTTGTTTATGTGATTACTTCGTGGTTAGTGGAATTGGTCATATACGGTTCAAAACTTCATATCAAACTGATTTGTGTCCATAAATATCCATTGAATCTCTTGGTTGATACCTGATTAGAAGCCACACTTTTAATTAAAAATAATTCGAATTATTTTATTATGGAATGTTACTTGCGAGATAAAGAGAATCTTCTAGCCTAGAATCAAGTGTTCCAGTGTAGTAAAATTGCCTATATCACGACTGTATATAAACTCTCTATGATCTTCCTACGAACCTATAATTAATTTATCATCACACCATTTCTGTTTATTGAACCGCAAAAGCCGGAGCTGCAATGCGGAAAAAATAGCTTATGTAAAGTTACAGTATTAATTTATCGTTGACTCAAACCTTCGCTTTTTTAATTCACACATTTTTGTAAATAGTTTGTGTTATGGTAACACTTCTCTAACTTAACTAAAATAACGTTTATTCTATAAAACTGTTGTGGCTTAATTTACAGCAAAAATTGGAAAAGTATTTTTGCTGTAATAATGGATGAACAAAAACACTGGTATGCCACTATCCCCTGATATTAAATAGTTTTGCAGTATTATATCCTAGCATGTGTGGATGTTTAAGGAAACTAGCCATCCAGAACAAACGCCACAAAATAAATCTACCTAGTGGAATTTCCTGTTCTAAACTCCCAAATTTTCCACGGACATGTAGGCAACTATTGAGACTGAAACGAGGCATTTCCGGGCATTATTTTGTGCGGCTGGGCAGTATTTTCCTGTCACGAGACGTGGAAGTAACGCCCTATCTTCGAAATCATGTTACCCTAATATTGTCGACGTTTCTCGGAAAATCTGGGCGTCTGTCAAGATCAAACTGGTCGTTAACAGATACGATTTTTTCCTGGAATGTCCTTGTCCTTGCCTCAGGATGAGAAAGACATAGTCGAAGGTCGTAAATGTCATCCATTTCAAAGTCGTACGACCAAATACATAAACGTGTTTGTCATTTAAGCTCTGGCCAGTGATGATACCAAACATTTTAAGTCGTACGTTGATCAAACTCGAAGGTTACTGTAATTATTGATAGTGTAATGTCACTTAATATAAACTTATTGGACTAGTACATTTGAATATGTAATTCATTTTTCATTCACGGCGTTTAAACAAATAGTCTTGGAATTTATTATATCAATAAGCACTTCGTCTGTTTACCCGACCTCATGTTCAAGTTTAAAGAACAACTATGTGTATAACAACAAAAATAAAACTTTGTCGTGAACTAAACTTGACCATTAACGTAACCAACGCATTCAGTAGACATGCATTCTCGTAGCAGTGCACTGAGATATCTCTATGGTAAATTCTGTTGCTGCCTATCTGTACCAACCTACTGTAAGAGAGATTAATAGGTTCCAATTAAAGGCAGAACATACAAATGCGCCTTTTTTATAATGTTTAGTTTAATCTACATCCATTTTACTGTAATACTGGCAAAAATTAAGTGTTTGAATGAACTATAACATTAATGAGTTTGACGATTGGCACTTGAGACTTGGGCTGTATCTATAATCGAATGACAAACAACTGCACACCAATGAATCTATGGGATAGCAGTTGGCTGTCATTAGAAAGCCGTTTATAGATACGGCCCTTAGAAAAAGTTTCGCTGAAAGGCATATAATATTTTTCAAAGAATATACGTCGGCTATTTTTAAACACTGACACATTAAAACAGGACAAGCTTGTTTACGGATTATTAGTACGGCAGCAATTAACACGGCTTTCCCTGGAAACAACGTTCTCATGCGTAATAGCTATTTTAATTTGTGACTTAAGAACCGTGTTTTTTTCCCTTTCAGGGGCGTCATTTCAGATTTTTCTAGGGGGGGGGGGGGCAAGATTTTGTTTTCTGGCGACAGTGACCTTGTTGCATCTTTTATATTAATTAAGCATGTATAAATTAGATACTTTAATAACACAACATTAGTTTTATGTCCTTAAGTTAGCATTATTTACATTTAAAAATACAAAAAATATATTTATACACATAAAATTCTAAATCCAGGGGGGGGGGGCATTTGCCCCCCCTGTAGCCCCAAATGACGCCCCTGCTTCAAATTGTCACAAACTGGCTCGGAATTCATATAAAGTTAGTGAGTGATTATTGCGAGCCGATTTTCTAGACTGCAGTTAAACAAATAACTAAATAAATATGTACACTAGTATACACACGTATTCAGAATGTTCGTGAAAGTGAGTCAGAAATTTTGCGAGATGATTCCTTAAAGATATGAAGTAAAGTTACGTGACACAAGTTTTATTTTTAGATTATCACAAATCTTAAGAGCGAAAATCGTGAAAGACAATAGACGTTGAAAACCAACATTAGTTAATATAACCAAACGTAAGTAAATGCCGAGCGTGGTGGAGCAGTGGTAAAACACTCGCCTTGTATTCGGGAGGATCCGGGTTCGATCTCCGGCTCCGGAAATCCTGACTTCGATTTTCCAGGGTTTTCCGAAATCAGTCCAGGCGAATGAGAGGATGGTTCCTTAAATAGGCCCTGGCCAA
>PNEQ01016858.1:49810-68056 GCA_003012365.1 Medauroidea extradentata
AAAAAAAAAAAAAAAAAAAAAAAAAAAAAAAAAAAAAAAAAACATACATACAAGCAATGTCATTCCGGTTGTGAATTAATAATAGCAAGGTCTGCGGTAAAAATGTATAGCATACCTTTACCTTTGACATTTGTTAAACTGTGAGGTTGCTCGGATGTGTATCGCGTGTTGCCTAACACTAAGGCTCCACATTTTCTACATCTATTTTCTTTAATACTGTTTACTTGATGGCGTTGCTACAAGGCGACCACTCCTTTTTCTTTGCGGCCTCCTGCGTTTAAATATTATCGAAACGACTTCTTCACAAATCGTATTGTTTTTAAAATCTCACCCGGTAATTTGATATTTATTTACACTTAGATTTTGTTATTTTAAGAACTGCTTGTTTTCAATGTCAGTTTTTAATCACGAATTTCTACCTTAAAATTTGCGTTGGCCAAAAATTTTCGTGACATAACTTTAACCCATTTTTACAAGGGATCATTTCGTAAAGTTTGTGACATACTTTTGTAAACACCTAGTATGTGTATGTATATATGTATTTAAGTACGTACGTACATCGTGTATGTAAGTATGTATGGTTGTATATGTATGCATATATGCACGTATGTATGCACGTATATATGTATATTTATATATATATATACATATATATATATATATATATATATATATATATATATATATATATATATATATATATATATATATATATATATATATATATATATATATATATATGGTTGTACATAGTACGTACATTCATCTGACAGTGGTGAAACTTTGGTGAACCTTTAATTTTACCGCGTAAGTTTGATGACACACGTAATATTTTTTTAATGTTACACAATTAGAGATAAATCGTTTCATGTTGGCCTACTTCAGCGATTGACATTGCATAGTGTCGCTGTACAACAGAACATACTACCAATTAATATTTAGCATTTAAAATTTTAAGTTAATAAAACTAGGCCTACGACAATCAGATGCAACGAACCTTACAAAAATATAACATTGAAACTTTTATCGCAGTCTCCTTTCTCAGCAGGGCTGGGTCAGAACTCGCAGTTCAGTCTTCGAACAAGGCCATGTTTACCAAGACGTGCCCTGCATTTTGAGTTGCAATTAGATGAGGCTAGCATGTTTCAAGCGGTAATTTTAGAACATTCGCGACCTCTCGTGTTCCCGTCACTCACATATCTCAACGCAGTAGAGTCAACGCAGTGGCCTCTACACCGACAATATAGGCCCGTTTATTGTTCACCCTGAAGTTTGTGTGTGACCCATTCTCATTCGGTTTTCTGAAAGGCACGGTTACTTCAAACCATTCGTTTCCAGGTATTTTTATATTTGACGTTTACCTGTGTTAAGGCCTCGCTGTTTAGTTTTGCTGTGGTTTCCAAAATATAAATTTTTTAACGCAAATTAATAAATATATAAAAAATTCACTCTTACAGTTTCAACACTTTTACAGAACCGTTTGTATCTTAATATTTCTGTTGCAATACACCAAACGGATTTTTAGAATTCTGTCCCTGAAAACCACATATTTTGTTGTCGAAATAAGCCAAAATGAAGCAAAATAACTTTTTGTGATAAAACGGTACATTATTAAAATAAACCTCTGCCAAAATTGTGTATCATATCATTGTACACAGTGTAAATTTTTTTCAAAGCGTTTGGTCAAAAGATATTCGAGATTTTTTATGTTGTTTGAAATAAATGAAAGACCATGGCCATAACGAGTCGTTAAATGTAACTGTTACGTCGTCCAAATAATGCCTGTTCTCGCTATCAATTTTTTTATTATAGCCTAATATTTTTGACGTTTGAGAGTGTCTGATTTGTATATGTTGTTATTAAATACACTTATATGTTCTTATTTAAGACGGTAGAAATATTCCAACCAGTACAAATAACAGAGCTTGAAAAGTGCTCATTTGACGATAAATGCCCTTACATCTTATACGAGACGAGGATATATATATATATATATATATATATATATATATATATATATATATATATATATATGCTTCCTTTCAACTTGTAGTTTAGCACATATAATTTGATCCACACGAATGGATATACTTTCCAGACATTTGCGATTAAGGCGGTCACTTTCTTATTCTTAAAATCTATTAAAGTTGATTTTGTAAATATTTCACACGTTTTTTAGAGTTAATTCGATTTCTTTTCGTAGTTAATAAGCTATACGCAGAAGCACAGGTTACTGAATTTTTAAACATTTATCATCACGTATACAAATTCCAATGTAAAAACATCGAAAAGGCCAATAAGTAAATAAGTTAAAGGTTTAACTTCTTACTGAGAATGTAACGTTTCATAAATAAAGACAAGTTGGATGGATGATTTTAGTAAGCTTTCTTGCTAGCTTATGCAAGGATATGCAGTGATGAATTATTTCATATTGCACTTTTCTGCGTGTGTTGTTTACAACATCGTTCTTAAGACAGCGTAAACTATGCATTGCTTATACAAAAGTAATATACTGATGTTGGCTGCCCTTCACATGGGCTAAGACGTACTAGTTGGGAATTCGAATTTAAAAACTAATTTCACCTCAGAGCTCTTTATTATGTTTCTTTTTTTAACATGCTAGACAGAGAATTCGATGCCAATGTTTTCAAAAGTACCTTGTATGTAATAATATCCTATACCAGGCAGAAAATTACGTAACTTAGTCAAAAATATTTGGCGAGATAATTACAATTTAAAATTAACTTTAAATGAAGTTTAAAGTAAAATATTTTCTATGCTAGACTCCTAGGGACTAATATATGGATGGTAAAATCAGAACCAATTTGCGGTTTGGATATTTTTGTTTCCTTATTTTAATGCTAAAGCAATATAATGTTAAAAATCTTCGATTTTAATATTTTTATTGCAGTTTATGAAAGGATAGCATGTATTTATACCAATATACTAGCGTTTATTTAGTCATAATTCATAAATCTATAAACTCAACGTTCATTTACTATATAACGATACATTACGAGCATATTAGGAGTAAAATTGAGCTTAAGAAATTATTAGTTTTCAACCAAGATACGCTGTATACCCTTACAACATTATACCAAAATGCTTAAACAATATTATGAAAAAAATCTTAAACACATGTATCTCTGAAAGTACTGAGATATTTTAGCATTTTTACGTAGTTTAGGTTAACTGCACATTCAACTTGTGTATAACTGAAAACATTACAGTAAGCATATAACGTAGGCCGTACGCACAGGAACCGGTGTCTTTATTTTTGAGCCTATTTGGTCACAACTGTGAAGAACGTGTGTGCATTAGATCTCACGATATAATACACAATGGTAATGATTGTTTTTAATTTCTTGTGCGGTAGTACAGTAGAACAATCAACCAGTGCAAAAAATTAACTATATATTCGCTATGTTCCTTCAATGTCCAAAACATATACGAGTACCGTAATGCAGAACACGTTGCCAAATTTTGTGGTTACTTTGCACCACATATTTCCGTTGTAAGTAAAGGTTTACAGTACCTGAAATAGTTTAATACTTCACATTTCACAGCTTTTACAATAACATATACTTTATAGTTGAAGAGTAGCTTGGAATGTTTATACTGAACGAAATTAATTTGGTTGTGCTAAGTTAACAAAGTTACCCATGGGGTTGCAAAATAACCTCACTTTACGATAACAAAAAAGGGAACAAGAAGTTTTAATGTAGAGTAGGTTACATTATTATATTATACTTTATTTATGTCGAAACGGCTTTAGAAATGATCGCGAAAATTGCATTGGTTAAACTTGTAGGAAATAATGCAGTCGTGAATCAGGTACGCACTAGTTAAGGTAAGTGCGCTTTACGTTTCGTCGACAGCGAGGTCATTAGAGACGGTGAGAGACCATTCGATACAACGACATGACCTGGGAGAGGAGTCGGCCATGGCCTTTATTAAATTACCATCCCAGCATTCGCCAGGAGCGACTTCGGGAAACCATGGAAAACCGAAATCAGGATCCCCGGAAGCCGGGGATCGATCCTGGATCTTCCTGAACGTGAGACCAGCGTGTTACCGTTGCACCACCTTATACTGTGCTGGAGAGGGGAAAGAAAAGGGTAAAGTTATAAAAAAGGAGGAGGCGGTAGTTTCGTAGGTTCTCTGCTGCAGAGCGCCGACTGTTCGGCGGCGGTCACGAGAGCGAATTGTACTACCGGCACGAGGCATCTTGTATCTTCCGTCAGGCATTGCACGACCTGCATCAATAACTGGAGAAAGGTCACAACCCCAGCTATAAGTCGCCATTCCGCACCTACATAACGATCCAATACGCAGCTAGGCGGAGCCTGATTATATCTGCTTTGTTGTTGTTGGCTCGACGTTTTGACGATCACTGGGCGGATTTTATGGATTTTTTTTCCGCCTTTGGAGCATGAAATTATCACTTTAATTTTTATTTTTGTGATCATAAGGGAATAGCTACAACGAGTGTTAACAGTACAGACGCATTCAAATATTTCATCATCTACGCAATTTTCCCAAATATCATGGATACTTACGTGGTGTAAAAATGTTTGCACTGACGGCATTAAGACGAATATTGGTACGTATTCCAAATTATGTTAGTTTTATTGAAAATAAAAAGACACTGTTTCACCATTGGTTGCTCAGAATATCGTAAATTTCCCTCTCCCCTTCGACACAAGCAACGTGTAAAAGAACGTACGTAATGAAAAATCAAACACACCTTATCTTTGACAGTTCTGCTATATACTGGTAAGTTTATGTCCGGGATAAGAGTATCTGAGAAAATAAATTGGCTTGAAGTAGGTTTGTGGTAAAGTAAGCTTACGTAAAGACTGAACTGACCATAGCAATTAGATTAAATTTTTATTTGTTTCTGACATAAAATTATATGTGTGGTGAAATATAAACACACTATTTTTATTACTTACACTGCAACGTCATACTGACAAGTAGTGGAAATATATCTTTGGTGAGCGGCAAAGTAGGAATAAGCTGTACGAAAAGCAACGAATATTATTCTCTTATTATCATTCACCGATTGCAGTAGTAAAGGTAAATCAATACGAATATGTTAACATAATGATAAGAAAGGCAAAAACGTGAAGTCAATTGTGCCTTAGTTCCCTCCCAGTAAATATGTTTTTTAGCTAAAGAAGAATATCACAAAGTTTCATTCTACTGAAAAACACGCGAATCACACTTGATTGTAGTCTTAGGAAGAAGCGAATCTTACTTTCACGGCGGCTGGAATGCAAGGCGCAAAGACGGGGAACTGCATCATAGACGGCGGGAAGTGCAAGGAGTCAGCAGGCATTGTGCGCCAAGAACATCGTGTGCTCTCTACTCACACGCTCTCTCCGAGCGGAGCGCACGACATCTTTGCCATGTACGGCTGTGCCCGATCATTATCGGGACAATCGTGTTACCGCGACCATCCACACTTGCCCTTTCCGCATTACCACCCTGCAAGACATGTGCTTAGAGTAATGTAACGACGATAAACAGTTAAATTATTCCCTGGAATATGTACTTAAGACTACACTCCTCTGTATATACTGGTTACGCGATATGAATATCTTAAGCCTAAACTGGAACTTATGTCAAAAATCTGCTGGGAAATTATGTTTGAAATTGTTTTTGTCATGTTAGCTAATTTTTTCAAGGCATAAAACATTGTAGTTTTAATAACTTACTTAAAAAAAGACGAGGTTCTCCATTACTTTGTATTTTTTTATGTTTGTTACCTCAGAACTCCGTCATTTATAAACCGATTTGGAAAATTCTTGTTTTTTTTTTTTTTGTTGTTGAAAATGGGATGTTTTCCAAGATGTCCCATTTAAATTTCATTAGGATTGGACCTTGGATTTCGATGATACACCCTGGTAACTCATCAAAATTGAATAGAAAATGTGTAGTGATTGAGATATTGGTATGTTTATGGCAATCTCAGACTAGGTATGTACCTCACTATGGTCAAGAACGTTCTGAACTGACTTAGACTGCGAAGGCACAACGGAGCTCCTTAACGACAAACAGCATGAATGTGGAAGGTAGGCACCGGTACTCGGTAAAAAAAAACAACGTAACCTAGCCGTGCTTGGGTTTAATGGAATTGTCAATGAGATGCACTCTGGCTGTACGTGATTTTTAGTGGTAATATTAATACATACAAGTCGTGTATTATGTGTGGCCTTGATAGTCAGAAGACAGATTTCGTAGCTTCGTTATTTCCGATAACGATCTGTCGCCGTGTGGTCGACTTAATAATTTGTTGGCGTCCAACTCTGACAAAACTAAGCCTTCCAAAATTCTAACACGGCTTAACGCAACACATATGTGCCCTTTTGCAAAGTTTTTGTCGAAAGCCTCTTTTCACGCAGTTAACTAGTCTCTTTTGAAATTGCCTTGGATGTAGATTTCCTACTTTGAGATAGGCGTTTCTCCATTTCTTCGCTCGTCTCATTTAAACGGTGCTGCCTCATTTAGGCAGCGCATTTAGTTGGTCTAGCCATATTCGTATTTCGGAATGTAAGGCCGCGTACACACTTGCGAGCCGAGCGGTTTGCGAACCGCTCGTAAGCAGCAAGCTCGCCAGTTTGTACGCTGTCCCGAGCGACATACGAGCGCCCTACGAACCGCTCGCGAGCCGCTCGCGACGATCCGAAGGAAGTCGGTTTTTTCGTCGAACACAAAGGGATTCGCAGCGCTAGTCTGGACGTGCTCGCTGCAGGTTCGTGTGTTTGGACAGTGCTCGCGAACCTTCCTTGCTATCAGCAGACTATCATCCGCTCGTTGTAGGCTCTTTGTTGGATCGGCTGGCTAGTGGATCGCTGGAGGTTCGTTGAAACTAATTTTACCGCAAACACGTTACGAGCGGCTCACGAACTGTTTACGCGCCCTAAGATTTATTACAATTTCAGAAATAAAAATTTTTAACAAAAAACTACACCGAAATTTAAAAAAATCTGCTTTGAAAAAATGCACTAAAAAGTGATAAAATAATTACGTTATTTTTAGACTACCTAGTAATTAGTATACAATCAATTTCATAGGACAATAATATACAATTATTGTTATTTTTTAGTAGTTACCAGCCAAGCTTTTCATAATTATTATATTACCTAAAATTTATTTTATATATATATATATATATATATATATATATATATATATAAAATTATGTTAATTCAATCTAATTGAACCAACTTACAAATGAATACAACTGCCTAAAATAAAACCTTAATTACGAATCAACCTAAATAAACCTATTCACAAAAAAATATACAAAACAGGGACTTAAGAGTGCGTGGTAGATAAATAAACGCTGAAAACATTAATTGATTTCTACGCTTTTTTCGAAACAATATGGTTATAATACTCAATGACAATCCTAGATAATTGTATTTGCCAACTTTATGAGCAAATATATATCCAGGAGGCAGATTAAATATCGCTTTTTATGGGTGCAACGCAAAATTTGCACCTGCGTTGCGTCTGGTTGCACTGCATTGGAATTATATGCTCACATAATGCCATGGAAGAAGCGTCTAATTGCTCTGCACTTACGTTGCGCCGCGTAGGTGCAAATATCAGGTGGCGATATTTAATCGGCCTCCAGAATTACTAATTCGTTACGCCGCCGCAGTTAAATGCACGAGGTTCCGGCGTCAGATATTGTGCCTCAGAAGATCGTAACACTGGAAACTACTTTGTTTAAAATGTTGGCTAAAACTATTGTCTAGGATTGCTATTGTTTAACGTTCGCAAATTTGCTTCACGAAACCTACAGTTACAGGTTAATTCATTTTAGCGTTGAATTATATACCACGCCCTCTTAAGAGTAGTATACTTTCTTTTCAAGAATAAACATAGCCGAACGTTGTGACAGGACACACCTCTAGTTTCGCTACTTGTCTCCGAATACTTCGTCGTTCCCGCGTCCCCGAGACAGTTATCCCCATTGGTCGCAGTATCCATTATGTCACCACCCGTAACAACCCCCTACAACCCACAGCGTAGTGGGGAGAGGAGAAAACGTTCTGTGAAGAGACGAAGTCGTATGACACACATAGACCCCTGTCAATGACGTCTGCCCTCACTCGGGTCGCTCACTCACGATGCTCCCCTCCCAACCCTTCTGTAGACACACTCCGCTGCTCCCCGTACTGTTCAACACCGCGCCGCTGCTGTCTTAATAAACGCTTAGTTGCAGCCAACGTTAAATTATATGTACACATACGCTACTTCATTCCACGTTTGTCAACCTTGGCTGCCACCGACTCCAAAAATAACAATAATTGTATATATTTATTGTATTCTAAGTAGTCAAAAACTAACGTAATGACTTTTTACTTAATTTTTTTCACACTATAATTTTGAAGTCGGTAATATTTTTGTTAAATTTTTTTTCTAATTATGTACTAAAGGAAATTTTTGATAATTGACTTACTAGAAGAAACCGTAAAATGTATTGCCTAAGGGAAAAATTAGTTATCCCGAAAAAAAAAATAATTTGAAGCAAAACTGCCAAACAGATATGTGATATATACTCTCGTTCAGTCTTAAAAAATAACTGTCGCAATAACGGTTGAAACAGAGGGCACGGCTTTAATAAATTACATTGTTTTAACGTAAACCTGTTTACAGACGATATCTTTACTTACGAAGAGTACATATCAACCGTTTAAAGTTATTTATAAACCAGATATTCACGTGTTATAGCAATTTTAAAAGCTATACATAGGTACACAAATGTAAATACAGATGCTAACTGCTTTAACAGTTGCACTGAAGTTAGCTGGATATATAATAACAGGCTTTTATGCTATATGAGCTATAGCCACCGAAGCAAATTACTACTTAAAGAACGTTCATGCCATAGCTTGAAATATGTTGCAGATAATTGTGATTACTACTGGTTTGAAGATAACATTTGAATATCTACAAAAAAACACGAAGAAACACTTTCAGATTTGTCCCTATAAGTTTAAACATTCAATACGCTTATTATAAACGTGTTTATTGGTTTCCTCAAAATAACTAAAAAACAGAATTTTTCAGATTATCGCATGTTAAGAAAATATCCCTTTGTTTCGATAGACTGCAGAAGTAGGCGTATTATTTTAAGCCATTCTTCTCCAACTAATGATACATTGTCATCGTTTGTAGTTCCGAAGGACAGAGAATAATAAAAGCACTTCGCCTAGTGCGTGGACGTATCATTTTTCCACACGAAACCGCTTAACTTATTCATATTGTGTTTATCAAGGAAATAACACACACTTGAAACTATATTTTTATGATTTTAAACATTCAGCACCCTTATTGGAAACATGCTGTTCGAGCCTTTCGAAATGGCTCAAAACGGAATTGTTTAGACAGCTGTAACTCTGAAAACATTACCTGAAGTCGTAAAGTGCAGAACGAAATGCATGCATTAGCCTTTAGTGGATACTATTAAAAAATATTATTTTAAGGTCGCATCTTTAAGTCCCATAGGAGAATTACTGTAGTCTATCCCACAAACTAATGCACTCATCTGACAGTTATATTGGGAACGTTTCTGAGGTTCTCTGTAAATTATCGTTTGGTTTCTAGAATATTTAATGCAGTTTGCATCGTCTCCTGTTCACTCGCTCATTAAAGAACAAAAAATATGGTTTCATAAAATTAAAACATTCGATTAATTTTCTGAAATGCTTATAACCAGCTGTCAATAAAGTGTACTCGTTCGTGGGATAGACTGTACAACTAAAACCTCGCGCGTCAGTATGGCGCGCAGTGAATAGAGACGATATGTTCCTCGTTGAGCTTGGTACGCTACGCGCCAAATGCGGTCATTTGAACCCTGTATACACCCCAAGCTGTTTTTAGGGCATTTCGCGAAAATAGTTTTACCCCAGTTTGTTTCAGATTATTACGTGCACATATACAGTTCTGTTTCTTAGTTATTGGCAGCACGTATTTGTGAAGTGACTGTGCCAACCACAGTAAGGTTACGGCAACACCACATGCATGTTATTTGCAGGAAGAACCGCAAGACAGTTGATAGTTAAAACTGCAGCCAATCACTGACTATGAATAGAGACCTGAAAAATTCGCGTTTTCTGTTAGGTACAAGCAAGAATTCCAGCACTTATAGAGGTCTGTATCACGCTCACAATTGGCTGTTGACTTACTCGACACTTCCTGGAAGCAGCTGAGCCAAAATTAAATCTGTAGCTGAATACAGGCCCATTTCACTGTGTCAGCGAACAGCTAATAAACAGCTGCTGTCCGCACGATTTCACAAACATTCTTGGAAGCTAGCCTACAAGTCAGTGATCTCGCGAATTTTTCCGGCCTCTAACTATGAATCAGAATTGCAGATGTGCACGTAAGGCATTGAAACAAACAGGGACAAAATACTTTTCGCGAAAAATTCATGGTCCTAGCTATTTTGCGCGCTCGAAGTACAGAAGATACGGAGCTATAGGACAGACACTGACGAGGGCAACTAGTCCCTATTGCTTACACGAGACAGTACCTGGTGCGCTATGTTTCCGTTTTACACTTGGTATGGGTTAAATCAGGGGCTCACGGTGGTAGAGGGGTCAACCTTCTTGCCTCCCACCTAAGCGATCCGGGCCCGATTCCTGGTGGTTCCGTGCCTGGATTTTTGCATGTGGGAAACATGGCGCACGTTGCCCTTGGCCGGTGGGCTTTCTCGGAGAGCTCCCGTTTCCCCCACCACTCTCATTCCGTCGTTGCTCCACACTCATTCATTCTTCGGGCCGAACGGGCTACAGGAACGTCTCGCTCTCTCATAGCACTTTGACCAGAAGGCGGAAACACGTGGTCGATACTCATTTTACGTTACCAAGCAGCAAACACGTTATGAAAGATATACTTTATATGGTTACGCTGCTTTTTTGTTACATGGCCAAATTGAACGCTGACAAATTGCAGCCGAAGATATGGAATCCTGTACTTTAGAAAAAAAGAGGGGGGGGGACTTTTTAACAAAAGAAAAAAAACCATTGATATAGGACATCGCATGTTACGGGTTGCAATATGGCGCCGTTTAATTTGGTCACACATAAAGTCAGTCCGTGAACATTGGTCTTGCACTCCTTGCTAAGCAGTGGCCATATAATTTTATTGTACCAATGTGCATTGTAGAACCCTTGATTACTTTCGTATCAACCTGATCAGTAGGTTTATGATACAGCTGCGCAATAAAGGTTTACAAGCTGTGGAGAGCTTGGAAATAATATCGTCGGCTTAGTTCTAAAACCTCGCAAGTCCAGATTTTCCAAGCTTACATGCCAGGTGAATTTGGTGCTAATTTTCATGGAGCTTCTGGTGTTGAAACGTTGTAGGTCTATTGTGCGTTAGTTTTTTTCTATGGTCAAATAAAAAAAAAACTTGTATTTATAGTGTAGTATGAATAAAAACGTGGTTTTTTGCCCTTCTCTAAGAAATGGTCTTACGAGGTTTTAGAGGTAAGCGGACGATATGTATAATGCGTGATGATTTCAAAGTACTTGAATATACTTATCAGTTATGTGTCTTTTTCGTAGCTAGTCTTATTGCGAGCACGTAAAATAATTTTGTAAGCATACGTGGACTTATAACACAACGGAACGCATTCAGTAGTCATGTAGATGCTGACCACGTAACAGTGGTTTTACTTTTCATAACAGGTGCCACGGTTGGCGTAGTGGTTAAAGCGCTCGCTTCCTTCCATGCGTATCCGCGTTCGATTGCCAGCGGGGTCAGTCCCAGGCCTTTCGCATGTGGGAATCATGCCCGTCGATTCGGGTTTACTCTAGGATCACCCCCTCCTCCAAAAATTCCAGCACCAGTCCACAGAAAGGTTCCATTTCATGTTATCATTCAGGGAATTGCTAACAGACGACTATGTGTTCCCAGTCAGATAGACTGCAGTGAGGGTGTGATACCCTGTCCTCGGACACCCTCACCACATAAATAATATTATGTTTTCTCTGAAGATGACAACCTGCCCGGGCCATTAAGCGCTGTGCAGAGATTCAGCCGATATAAGTTTATTTAAAAACTGCCAGGCGCGAATTATATATGTTTACTTAGGAATAGCATCTATAGTGCGTTACGTTTACGTATAACAATTACAATTCCTTCAGCAGGAGGTCACGCCTCATATCATAGCTATACTCACACCCCAAGCCAAAAATAGTGGTTCGTGGGTCCCCCCTCTCTGAAAAATTTGGATTTTAGGGTGCAAATGGTGATATCTAAGAAGATTCCAAAATTAAAAAAAGCTAAAACCCTTTTAAAAATTGTGGTATTTTTAATTATAATTTGCGCTTTAAAAGTGAAAACCCTTGTGCTGATATAAAATAAATTACGTAAATTTCATTTTAAAGCTACTGCTTCCATATTGTTGCAAGTTATGGCTGTATTGTTAATGCACTTATTTAGTTAAAAATAATTTTGTAGCAGTCTCTGGAGGAGCCATGGGCCATATGCCCACCTCCCTTCTGGAACCGCCCCTGTCCTCCAGTAATCTTAATAATGTATTTTTTTAGGCCGAAAGTGGCGAAAATTGGTATCTTTGTAGTCCTTTTCAGAGAGTAAGTGAAAAAATTTTGGCCAACGTTTATTATCCAGGTCTTTAGCCTTGGAGAGGGGTGGCATGTTGCAGTGAGTATAGGGCAGCGCCGGAATGAGATTGCGGGGGAAACGCGAGATTCCCAAAAAAAACCGCCAGCCAGCAGCATTGTCCGGCACGATATTCACTTGCGAAATTCCCTAGAACCGACACGACCGGAAATCAAACCCGGGTCGCCTTGGTGGGAAGCGAATGGTGTGACTATTCGACCACCGTGTCTCCCGGTCTTTTTAGGTTTGAAGACCTTGGGATAGAATATTTAAATAAGTAAATGCGTGTTCAACTCACCGTTTTTCTGCATTACGTCATACAACAACAGGTTTGCCTCTTAAGGGTGTTCATGTGCGATCAAATCATACATTTGTACTTATATGAAGTAGTAATAGTTTTGTAGACGCCCAGTTTCCTCTTACGAAACAATTTCAGCTCTCATAGTTTTCTCATAACGGTGCGTCAAAGTCAAAATTGTTTTGTTACGCTGCCATGCAAATAGCGAAAACTAACTGATTTACTTAAATGAAATAATTAACTGTGAACTAACATACCATGAGCTCTGCAATAAAACGTTTTAAATACCCACAACGTAATGTTTTGAATGTTTTAAATAGATCGCAAAATTACAGAAAAAAATTGTAATTGTAACATTTTTTTAAAATAAAAATAGTTCACGGGAAATGTTCTAACTGTTTTATTGCGTAATCTGTGGCATGTTCTTTCGCCGTGAATTATTTCGCTTACGTAAGTCAAATGATTTCGCTATTTGCATGTTAGCGGAACATGCACATTTTGACTTTGAAGCACCGTTACGAGAAAACTATGAGAGATAAAATAATTTTATAAGAGGAAACTCTACTCGCAAGTATCGTCTATAAAACTGACACTATTTCATAGAAGTATAATGTTATGATTTTGTCGCACTTGAACACCCTTAAGGTCTCATAGCGGAGAGCTATAGGCGAGAAAACAACACGCCAATCCAGTGACTTACGTCTAGAGGCTAGAGTCAGATGCGCATGCTGCTTCGTCCGTACCACTTCGATACTTCCTAGCATCGGACGCGCAATATGCTCGTAAATCCACCCATAGGCTGCCATCTTAAAGGAAAGTTTTGCGAACTCGAAAAGAATAAATAACCTGATGGAGTTAGTCGATTTAATTCACCTTCATCAAGTTATGAACTGACACATAAACGTAAATATAACATACCTCAGGGAACAGCGCCAAATGAGAATACTATAATTTTAATCTGATAATTGTGGTTTAGATAGTACACTTTCGGGCTTATGTGTTATCCGATAATCTAGCGTTGAGAAGCAAATAACTGTCAGAGCTGAGACGTTCACGCGGTTTGGCAGTGTTATGCCAAGATTACGATGAATTCACTTTTCACTTTATCACATCACTCTTTCACTTTCACAAACCTTGGCAAACAAATTTGTACGGGACCTATCACGATGATGTCACTATAAACATACGTCCACATTCACATAACGAAAATCATGTCAATGTCAAGCTTTTAAGTTGAAGTGATATGCGAAGGAAGAGCGCATAATCTTCTCAACCAGTGACATTTCAGAAGAATTAACGTCTTTAGTTTGATCATGTTATTTTTGCCTTATATATATTTTTTCTTCTGCGGTCTTCCGTCTCGTATCGTGCCCAGCATGCTAAAATGAAGAAACGTATCGTGACCTATCTGACATATTTGAAGTGAACGTACACTGCGCGACAGCTTAGATGGCAACTACTGAGTGAAGGGCACATTGAAGGAATTCAAGCACATAGAAGCCTATAAATATCGGAATGAAATTGACATATGTAAATTAGCCATCGCATTTAAAACTGTAGTAATATTATATGCAACACATTCCAGCTCGTTACCCGCCAACTTACATGGCGGTTGCTGTAAAGGTGATAAAGTGTTAAGTGATAAGTGAAAGTGAAGTCATCGTAATCCCGGCCTTAGACTCGGGCACGCGCCATAAACGTGCATGGTTGTAAATTTATCGCCGAGAGTAATCCAAGGTGGGTGTGTTGGGAGATGACTCGTTGTAGGCCTACTCAGTGCTGGCGATGTCAGCTTGATCTAAGATATAAATAAGATTTATAACGTGTACGGGAATGTAAACTATATTGCTGTCGAAGTTCGCAGTTCAGTGAAGTGATGCGTAAACTACGCATGCTCGGATGGCTATATAAATCACGGACGTGTCGGTGTTGGTGCCACAGTAATTGAAGTTATCATGGGAACCACTGTGGCGTCTCTGCTGTTGGCCATCGCCTGCACGTGTGTTGCGGCCAGGAACCTTACCTTCCCCGACGGTTTCCTGTTCGGGGTTTCGACTGCATCCTACCAGGTAGAAGGAGCCTGGAACACTGGTGGTGAATATAAATTATACAATTTGTTATTGTATTTTTTTTTTTTTTTTTTTTGAGATTTTACAGGCCTTTAAACAGCTTCGCGCTCTTGGTGAAAGAACACGTGAGAAATGATTAGGGAATCAGCCAGGATCAGAGAGTTAGAAACTCTACCCAATATTTGTCCGGGGTATTTTCTGAAAATCCTGGACAACCGGAACAAGGATAGTTGGAGATTGGAAACGAACCTGAGTACACCACACTAATATAATACAAATATTTCACGTTTGCCCTACCTCCGTACACACAACCTCTTCAAGAAGGCGTCAGAGAGAGAGAGAGAGAGAGAGAGAGAGAAAGCGTACCGAAGTAGTTATACGTGTACAAGTGCAGAACATGTTAGTAGGTAGGTATGCTGTTTTGTGAGGCAGATTTTCAGTATTGTTTACAATATTTCTCTTAGCCAACATATACAAAACATAAAACAAACATATTAAATCACTCTCAAAAATGTGTAAAGCAAGTAGTACGTATGTTAATAAACATTACACGCATCATTTTACCCTAAAGCAGGCCGTGAGCCAGTACCGAAAATATGCCTCACAGAACGGCACAGCTACCTACCAACATGTTTATTCTTCCAAACGGATAATTACTTCGTGTATTCTCTCTCTCCCTTCCCCTCTCTTGCAGAATTAGTAGAGAAGATGTACACCATTTGTCGTGCCATCAGCAAGGAACCAGGTTTTATTCCCGGCACAGGACTTCTCGGTTTTGGTTTTCGATGATTTTCCATAACAACTCTTGGCGAAATCTGGGTAGGTATTTTGTAAACATATATGCAAAAACTTATAATCACCATAATTATTTTTAAAAAAATGCTTCATTCTCTATTATTGCAGTGATTACTGTAGTCTTTCTAGAAATAGCTGATTCATAGGTATACACCTACACACAAATAAATAAATATATATTATATATATTAATATTATATATGTATATATGTGTCCGTGTGTGTATGTGTGTGTATAAAACTAGCAGTGCCCCACGGCTTTGCTTGCGTGTGTTACTTGTAGCAGATAACATTTGATTTCATTGAAAAACCTCCTTGTACACCAGATTACTAGTTCAGTTGTCAAGTGTTAGAATGACCAAGCTGCTAGTTAAGCTAACTCTGCAGCTACACACACATACAAAACACGTGAAATCTTGTACTGTGAATGTATTTTCGTTTATGCTTACCATATTCAGTATAAGTTATGGGGGGGCTCAGGCGAGCATAATGGAAAATAAACGTTCGAACACTGGTAGACCTTCTTGAGAATTTTTTTTTATCGGGGAAGTCTATAGGAATTGCCGGTATTCCGTAGATGTACAACAATTGTTACACACATATAAGTACAGTTTTGTAGTATATGCACAAGCCTAACCTAATCGATCCTCTAAACCAGATAATTGTGAATGACAGCCCTGTATTTTGAGTATTACTTTGTTTCAATTCAGGATCCTCGAGCGTGCCTTTTAAAGCGCGTACCTACATTACGTAAGAAAACGTCTTGTTTTTTCTTGTCTGACTTTGAAACGTGGACGATTTCAAATTATTGGAATATGTCTCCAAACCACGGCCGTGGAAGACAGGTCTGGACACTCGCCTGGAAACTTGACCCCCTTATTGTTTGGCTGTAGTTCACCAAGTTACCGATAATGTTTGCGTGTTTGGCGCTACTACAGGGCGGTTGGCTTCAAACTCCGCCCACTTTCCTCTCACTTTTTGTCAAAACGTATTTTTTATCATTTTATGAAATACTCCCTTCGCTCACAATCCTAAATTATGGCTTCAGCAATATTTATTTACTTTATAATGTAAACACTGGAAAAAAGTGGACGAAGTTTGATCTCGACCGCCCTGATAGTAGCGCCAAACACTCACAACATTCTCGGTAACTTGGTGAACTACAGCCATACAACAAGGGGTTAAACAAAATACATTGGTAGGTAGGCGAGTGTCCACACCTGTACTTCTACGACCGTGTTCCAAACCAAGAATTCTATTATATAGGAGAAACTCGGCAATTTTTCATCTACGGATTATGCTTATATCATATCGAAGTCTGCCATGGAAATAGCATTTCTGTTTGGGAAATATTCTCGTATGATATGTGATATTACTTGCGATCGCAGGTAAAGGAGAGAACATCTGGGACAGACTGATCCATACTCACCCAGAGTGTATCGCCAACAACGAAAATGCTGATGTTGCAGCCGATTCCTATCACAAATACAAGGAGGACGTTAGCGCAGTAAAGGAGGTTGGGGTAAGTGAAGTCCACCAGTACGATTGAATCCACACATAATATTTTGGGGAAGACGCATGTGAACACATTAATAAAGGTTTTGCGTATCAATATTTTAGCCATGAAGTTTAATTGGAAAATTAACGTAAAAATGATTTAGCAATTAACAAATTTCAAAGCTATTCCGAAAATTATGGTTAACGTAAATATCTTGAAAAATATAATGAAATTATATTTTGAATATTCCTTCAAACCACGAAATTCATTAAGCATTTTGTATGAAATACATCTTTAGCGTTGATCCGTAGATAAGCAATTTCTTTCAACATAGATTCTGCACCTAAACCTTTTAACACGGTGGCTATAGTAGTCGGAGTCCTTACTTAGAGTTGTTGAAAGTTCGATTACGATTATAAAAACTGAGTTTTGTGGGTTTTTCACAGTTTGTGGCTTGAGATTAGTTTTTCAACGCCACCATTTCCATTTATCATTCGGAAGTTAACAGCCCCCCAGGGCGGACACCTGGTACTGTTACGAGTGGATGGTCCGCCATTACCTTCTGTAGGGGTGAGGATGAAGCGACAAACACACAACTCAGTGCTGAATCTGGGAAAGTACCATTGAATTTCACCTCCCCGTCGTCCGGGAATCGAACCGATTACCCTTGGCTCACCATATGTAGTTTTAACTACTAAGCCAAGAGGTTCCAGGTCCATATATATAGACGGTAGAAATGAAGAACGTTTTTGACACTTGAAGACTTATATGAATTACACGGTGCAGTAAGATTAAAAAACCCTTCATGGTCAATTGGAGGGCTTCGATATTGTTTATCTTACGGTGAAGAGCATAAGATATTGGTCGATTTATTCATTATGATATCATATAGCAGTTCAACCAGAACAGCAGCTTCACATGTTTTATGCAGGAATCGTT
>PNEQ01016858.1:68156-176117 GCA_003012365.1 Medauroidea extradentata
TATATATATATATATATATATATATATATATATATATATATATATATATATATATATATATATATATATATATATACGTGTATATATACATGTATGTATGTATGTATGTATGTATGTGTATATATACATATATGTATATGTATGTATAAAACTGGAGATCTACTACTTATACTGTGGCATTGATTTTTGTCCATTTTAAGAAATACTATGAGCTTTGAAAGAACTGTGCAGTAGGAGTGCATGACTGGATTTATTTGCTTAGTCATACTCCATTGCGAAATAAATGACTGTTAAAAGAAAACTAAAAATAAGAAAAAAATATAAATAAGCAGAGTATACTTTAGTCAACAGGATACATATACACAACATAATAGTTAAAACATGTAATCGGGTCAAGTAAAACAAGGAACAAACAGATAATAATTGAAGTAACAAAAATAAAAAAAAGAAATAAATCTAAGTTGGCATGCGACACAACGATGAGACGAAACATAACACAGTAGATATCAGACACGAACAGAAAAAACAACAAACGACACAAAACATGAGACTAAACAAAACACAGTCGTTTTCCCGACAGTCAGTATTAACGACGGTTTGGGAACTGGAATCTGTTCCCGTCATCTTTATATCTTGACCTTGCATAAAAATAAATGAAGCGTTATCTTTAAAACGACACTAATTAAACATTTCTATTACTTTTTGAGATAGAACTCAACGGCAGAATAATTTCTGGTAAGCAGTTATCTGAAAGTAAAAAGGACAATATTCAAAAGATTATTAAAATTAAATCCAATATTTCTCCGGTTTCACTTTGTTTAAAACTTAATAGTCATACTTAACATTTAGAATAAAACTTACCTGTGATACATTTAATGCTTACAAAACTATATATTTATCCATTTTTGATAAACGCGAATGTTACGCAATACTTGAAACGTTCTTAAATGTTTTGTTCTAGTTATTGGAACCAAAAAAATTTTTTTTTTGTTACATAATCACTTAAGTGAGGTGGGGCACGTAGAAGTGGCGCCCCATGAAACAAATCAATAATGAGGTGAAATATTTGTTAAAAAATAAATAACACATTTAAATTTATTATTGGTGCAGATATAATACAGAATATTGAGAAATTCTGACAGAAACCTTAATGTCTCGGAGTAGCTACACGAACGTGAACGTAAAAATAAAAGGCAATTCTTTCAAAGTAAATAGTTTTATGCGTGCATGGTTATAAGCTAACATGAATGCATGGTGTGCATAATTCAAATCTGAGTAAATGTAATAAATGTATTTGTACACGCATACTTATGTTCATGACCATTTACTTGTATTTATTGGTACATACCTTCAGAAATGCACTTACACGAGCTTACTGACGTCCATACCTGCAAACTTACGTGCTGCTGTAGAGAGAATAGAGGAGAGGTAAGTTATAAAGATATACAAACCAGAGTAAATGTTTAACGAATACTTCTAACGGTGTTGTAAAAGGTATACCCAAGAAAAAATACAGCTTTTATTTATTACAACAACAAACTCTGAGCAAACATTTGAGAACGATGTTATATTTAGCGCGACTTCAAAATATGCGCAAGCGATACCCATGCTCAAAATTGTTAAGACGTTGAGAGCTTATGCCATTGATCTTTTTTTAACATACAGTTCAACTTCTACCGATTCTCTATATCATGGCCGAGAGTCCTACCGTACGGGAATCTGTCGCTCATCAACCAGGAAGGCCTCGACTACTACAACAACCTCATTAATGAGCTGTTGGCCAACAACATACAGCCTGTTGTAAGTATCTGAATTAGTAATGTAATGATAGTTAAGAGGACGTGGTACATAATTCAACGCTCGAAGCATTAATTTATATCTGTAGGTTTCTTGAAGCCAATTTGCAGAATTTAAACAATAGTAATCCTAGACAATAATTTTACCCAACGTTTGAAACAAAACTGTTTTCAGTGTTATGAACTTCTGAGGCACAATCTCTGATGCCGGAACCTCGTGCATTTAACTGCGGTGCAAGATATCACGCGTAACGAATTATTAATTCTGGATAAATATTTACTCATAAAGTTAGCAAATACCTATATCTAGGATTGTCATTGAGTATTTTATAAATATGGTTTCGAAAAAAGCTCATAAATCAATTGATGTTTTCAGCGTTTATTTATGTACCACGCACTCTTAAGAGGCCTCTTTACCTGCGATTGAATGTGTTGCAGAGATTTGTGATTATCATTTTTCCTTAACAAAACTACCTTAGGTGGGATCTCATCCACTGTGTTGAATTTTCCATTTATAAGTCTTAACAATATTTTCGCTGGAGTTAAATGAATAATATTATTTTAGTGCTTTAACAACATGAAAAAGCTTTCCGTATTAGTCGCAAATTTCTTCATACACATTTCTCGATCTCGCTGAAAAGCGAGAAATTATATATATATATATATATATATATATATATATATATATATATATATATAAGTTTTTCAGTAAGTTCTTATTTCGTAAGCATATTAAATTAGCAATATTACTGTAAATACTAGTTTCAGGTTGGGTAAAAATAAGTATTCACTAAGTAAGTAAATACTTTTACTATTTGAAGGTAGCTAAATAGCATACTTGCGTTTCAAAGTTGTAGTCACCCGAGCTACGGGCAATTTTTATATTCGTGAGAAACATGAAACGTCACACAAAAAGCAGTAGTGTGGGTCCGAATAGGCTGAAAGGTTTTTTGTGTTCTGAAATTTAACGTGTAGATTACTCCTCCAGTAATTTCTTTAAATTCACCGTAAGAAACAAGCGGAAGTGCACTTAGTTTACGTCAATGGATGGAAATGTTTGTTTGGTTTCTGGACTACCCAGGATTTCAGACAGGTGTCGCAAACGATTGTCTAGTTCACTACTCCAATGTGAGTAAATCTGTCAATATTGCAGCAGACTGCATTATGGAAAAATCACACTGTTTGGTACGATTTTCATTCGATTTAAATGACATGTATAAAGCGAAAGAGAAATTAGCACAGGAATAGAAATACCAAACGTTATTGGAACTTTGACTGTACTCAAGATAGAAAAAAAAGCATCTTTGGGTAAGCACGAAAGGAATCCCAAGTATAAAAGTGCAGGTCACTTCCAAAGCCAATGAATTTGTAAGAAGGCTAGAGTCGCAATGGCCTGGACGTGAATGATTCCAGGGTAAGGAAGCAAAACAGTATTTAAATAGCTATTTCCAGATTTTATGGTAATTTTTACTGACTAGAAGACAGCGGCTATGGAATTGCTCCATGGCTACTGATACCATTCAAAACTCCCTGAAATCGTAATGAAGAACTCTTTATAATAAACGTCTTTCGAAAGTGAGGGTTATAATCCAAATGGTATTTGGACAACTGAAATATAGACATCTAGGCTATTTTACTTAACATAGTAAAAGTTTATTTGGAAAATACAGGTTGTTTCCTAGCTTATATCACAAACTTTAGGAGGTAATTTACTTATAAATAAATGAGGTAGGTTTACACAAAGAAATCTTTGCCTTTCACAGTTCGTAAAAGGGAAAATTTAATTTTAAAATTGTATGTCAACGATGTATTGGAAATGACGTGGAGTTAAATTACAATTCTGTGCGCAACTATTTGTATTATTGAGATCTTCAGCTCATCGAGAAACCTTTCATTCAAACTGTTCGCTTCAGGAAAATACGGTAACTCTCGTATTGACTGTTTTGCTTACATTCCATGTCGATTTTCTGAGCAGTACGCCCCTAGAAACATCAAATGTTCTCGTGTTGCAAGTCGCTAGAATAAACGGTTTACAATAACTTAATATTACAATTAAACAGAGGCTGCAATACAATGCACACGAGGTTAGCATTTCAACATGGGCTAAGAGATTGTAGGATCGTTAACACTCGAATTTCTATCGCTTTCTACAGAAATTCACACCAGAAACACCGCAAAGATAAAATATTGTGATAGGCATGGGTATGTGTATGGAGTTGTTTGAAGGTAAGTTTTCTTCGATTTACTTGGTTAAATATGTGACATCTTTCTAAAGAACTGTAGCATGGGATGGATTTTTCAGAATGCAAAATGCATTTATCAGCATTCTGTAACATATTTCACTGTGGGTGTAGCAGTTTTTGTCTACGTTCCAGTTATTAAATTGTTGGCACAGAAATATTAGAGTTGCTAAATTCAAGTATCAAAGAATACTAGTATCTACACTTCTATGAAAATTTCCATTAGTGTAGAATTTCAACAAAAGTCCTATACAAAAGTAATTTTTCAAAACAGTGTTAATCTCAGATTGTTAGGCTACGATTACGTACTGTAAACGTGGGTGACATTGTACACGCTTTAGGGACACTACAAAAATTATTTTTCACGTACATCGTAGCCCTGGATAGAGAAATTTTACTTGCTATGAATTCCGAAAGAAAAGTATCCATATACCATTAATTAATATTTACTCATAGTTGACAGTTATGGGAAACAAATACAGTATATAAGTGTCCCAAGTGACTACCTCACGTGTCCATAGTCAGGCATCCCCCTACTTACAGAGTCTTAAACATACGTAGGTAATTTATTAAACTAGCTATTTAACTGCTCATAACATTCCGCAATATTAATTATACTTTTCAAACTCCCAGTTCACAATAAATTACGTTAAAAACTAGGAAAATTGACTATGTGCCGCAAGGCAAAATTTATCTTTATAAATATTTATGTACGGATCTAAATAACATGATTTTGCTGTACTTAAAAAGTTTCATGACATTGGATCCTATTTTAGTTTTAAAAAATTATGAAACTTAAGCTCGAAACCAGCAGTTTGAGGTATTTTCTCGCCAAACTTCAGTATAATAGTTTGTACTGTTATAAGGAAATTACTTGCAAACTCAGTTGCCAAATAAGTTCCTCGTAAAACTACAAACGTTGTTTCTTGTGGAAATAGAAAGTGTATGGAAATTTATAGATTAAAATAGCGTGTTTTACTACCAAAAATGAAATAATTAAATTTGAAAATTGTTTTTAATCAAATTATGAAAGCCCAAATTTTACTTCATAATTCTTTAGCAAAAAAAATTTATGTGAAATTATTTTGAGGATAAAAGTTGTGGATGCATTATGGTTCGAATCTGTAACCTTCAACTTGGTGATGGACACCTTTCCCTATAGACCACATTTTTTTTAATGTTTCACGTAACGGCAAGGCTTAGCCATATCGCCACTGTGCCAAACACTTCTCCTTACAGTGACTTCATTCTACCCCGAGTATATAGTAGTAACAATTTTATGACCAATTTAAACAAAAACAAATTGTCATCCAGCCGGACCTGTAACTCTATCTTAGAACCTCTTTTACGCCAATTAAACTACAGATGTCTACTTTAAGTTGCTCGCGGTAAAACGAGCTCTATAAACAACATATTGTCTATAAAAATTATTTAAAATATTTATTATTGTGACTTCAGGGGTTAACTTTTGAGTATGACACAATCTATACACTTTCATTAATACAAAGGTTGCTTTGTTTATATTTAAAAGTGACATTAGAATACAGTTATCAGAAAGAAAAAGTAACTAGGGCTCAAAAGTTCTCGCTATATCCCGAACCATATGTAGCAATATAGACTACAAACCGCTCCCTTATGGATGAGGTTGATTTTTCATACCGCGTGATGATTTTGCTTGTAAATACGTATTCAGTGTACATTTCTTACAGGCTTATTATTTTAAACAATTGTTAATATGAATATTCACCTTATTACAGCTAAATTCATATTAGAGTAAACAAATTGTGTATAATTAAATAATTTCCAGTTAATACGTAATTTTGGTTAACAGCAAAGTTTACCTAGGTTTTACAAACATAAAAGCCCTTATAGGTGATTCGGGTAAAGTGAGCACTCAAGAAAGCCCTGCTAAAGTTCTATTTTCAGCCAATTCGTATCTTTCCGCGCGTAACGGCTAACGACAGGAAATATATAACCTCTCTGGACGCGTCACTTAATATTTGAGCTGGTAAGAAAAACTCTACAGTCAGTATGAATCGATAGAGTTTAATTAAAAAATTTAATTAATTATATAAAATATAATTATGTCGATTTCGGGTGATTTTGTTTCTATATTGCTGTGTTTAAATAGGAAAATATACGGAACTATATTGCGCAATGTCGCTGCCAACCAATCGAACAGCCAGGTAACTAGAGTTAATGTTGAATTATATGTAGTAGCTGCTAGTGATATTTTCCAAATATTAAATTTTTTTAGTACTAACTTTATCCCTAAGGGCCTATACAAAGGTTTGTAGGAGTAGAAAAAAGTATTCCTTGCAGTTAGAAAAATATTTTGGAGCATTCAACGAATTATTAATCTGTGATAAATATACGTAATTGTTATTATATCTACCTGATGTACAACGTTTTGCTCGTTTCGTGATTGTAATAAAAGGATATATTTTGTTCCTATTTAAGGTAACTATGTTCCACTGGGATCTGCCGCAAAGTCTTCAAGACCTTGGAGGATTGACTAATCCTGTGATAGTTGAATACTTTGAGGATTACGCTTGGTTGTTGTACAAGACTTACGGGGACAGGGTAAGTATTCATCACATTTATGTGTAATTGAATTGATTTCAGTATATCGTAAATACTTTTTAATTTACTATCATACTCGCGGATTGGTTAACACAATTTAGTACAACTGAGGTCGTATTACGGAGCAGATGTTTTTAAAGATGTGCACGGCAAATGCCATTTTAAGTCCTAATTTCGAGAAATTCAACATGGAAATGTAGCGTGTGAAACATAATATTTCACTTATTCAAATACCTATACAAGTGTCATTCGATATCCCGTTTAAGAGTATTGCTGGATAATATTAATTAACAATCTTTACCTCATACTACTTAAAAAAAAACTAAACGTCATTAGACCAAGCAAGATGGTTCTTTGGTTAAAAAAAATCTGGTTTGCGTTATTCCGACTATCTGAAGTTTTCTGTGATCTATCCAAGTAAATCTGGATACGGTTCCTTAGTATTGATCATGACCGATTCCCTTTTCCCGTGCTTGTCTGACTGAGATTTTAATTCCATCTCTAGTAACCTCGTTGTCTACAAGACGTTTATCCCCATACCTAGTACCAAACATCAATGTCGTGTGCGTATGTAATCGTGTGGAGTCAATGGACTTGGGTACAGTACGAGTAATGTGAGGTAAGTTATATCTGGTTTCATATAACGTTTGTAAACTTTTGCAGCTGCTCATGGACGGAAACTGTTAATATTTTGTGACATGTGGCATAATGCAAGACAAAATTTACGATATAAATGGGAAAAAGGGCATATATATCACATTTAAAAATGTGCTGCATTGTGAAATACACAACAAAAGTCATAGCAAATCTTTAAAAATTGTTGCCGATAAGTTGCTGTCAAATCTCACTTAAGTTATACGAAATATATTATCCAGGTTTACTCTTCTGATAGCTTTTATTTTTTATTTATTTATTTATTTTTTTTTTGTTCTAAGATTTTGTATTTGTAGTTCATGGTAAACTTGACACTTATGACAACCGTTTTATCTAAAATAATACTAAAATGTACGTTTGATGTTGCTTTAAACATGAGGTGTTTGTATTACTTAATGCTTTGTTAACATTAAAATAATATGAATTATGAAATATGGATGGTAAATTAAAAAGTAACCAGTATTTTAAAAGCTCTCAGTTTCCCATACATGTAGTTAAATGTAAATCAAAAATTACCGTATTCATATTCCTGCGTACAAGAAGTGTTTTGTTTCCCATTGTGTACGAAGAAGTTGCATGCTGTTTAAAATGTTTTAAATAATTCGATTTTATTTTTCTGTAAAATGGGGTTGACTTGGGACGTATGGAATGAATTTCACAATTTCAACAAATGTTTTCCATGCGTGGAAGCCGTAGACAAAGAAATTTACTTAAGATAAATTCCAAATAATAAATGTCTACATAAAGTTACATTCATTTTCACTCAGATAACTGCGAAATCTTGTAAATTTTATAAATTATTTAATTAATATTTGAGCTTTGGTTTTACGTTAACATTGTGCAATAAATAGCTAAAACATGAATTTCTCGAATTCATCATAATATTTAACGTATTAAAAAGTTATCTAATCACTTTTTTGTAAATTTCTTGGCATTTTAAGCTGGGAGCTACTTATAGTAATTTTTATTAACTTCTCACCAATTTAAAGAAAATTATGAGGATACCCATGCTATGATATGGTGTTTATAGCGTCTTTGTTTAATACTGTAGAAAACATTTTAGCGTAAGAGCATTTCGCGATAAAACAGGCTGGCAATAGGCCAAACACATTTCAGCCTTAACCAAAATTTCACTTTTCTTTTTCAATGTAATTCCGAGTTATTGCATCAAGCCATCATAAAAATCTTCCATGTGTGCGTCAGTATGCATTAATGTTCCATGCGCCTTATTTGGAACGTTATAGGTGAAGTGGTGGACGACATTCAACGAACCATACGAAATTTCTGTCGCATTAATTCAAGCCTGTTCTGCGCCGCTTGGGTTGGTTTCTCCAGGATTTGGCGAGTACCTCGGCATTCACAACTTGCTGAAAGCCCACGCGGCTGCTTACCATCTCTACAACAGAGAGTTTCGGAGGATACAGAAAGGCAAGCGTTGATAAACTCATTACTCTCTCTAAGTGTTTTTAAAATATGTTTGATTATCCATTTGTTGGTTGCACTATTTTATAGGGAATTTCCCCGATATTTTATATATTTTAATAATATTTATATCTGTGCGAGATATTATTTGTTTTGTAGAAATATTTGTATTTAAATTCGACCGATTAACAAGTAGTAAACGAAACCTGTATAGGACAGCTAAAACCTGAATACTAAGAGAGCAAGTTCTTGAAAATTAATATTTAAAATTGTATTTAATCAAAACATGGTGAAGTAAGATACATAAAAAGACATGGTTAATGTTACCGAGATCTTCGAACTCAAAGCAAATGCTCGTAAATAACTTCCAGCTAAATGAAATTAAGAGGGGTGGCCACCCTCGTATTATGTATAACTTTTGTACTGCCCGGATATTGAGATATTTGAAGACGATTTATTGAGCTGCATGACATGCGAAACAAACTCGATCTTCTTGTTGCAAGTGAGTAGGACACGGAGTTTCCGATCAAAAGGATCTTGAAGTTGGTGAGGAGGTAACAGACACAATTACCACCTACAAAAATACAGTTGACCTGGCTGGAGATTTAATATGAAACGTCTTGGAGGGAGGCGAACACACTAGCTGTCTGACCGCCTCGGCCACTGTGCTGTGATTGTAGAATGTGAATACTGATCAAACGGTGTTTATCTATAGGAGCTTCGTGTCACTTGTTGTCAAGAATAGGGATGGTTCCCCCCCAAGACCCCATGCACAACCCCCCCCCCCCCAAAAAAAAAATTCCCCCAAAATCTCGAAAGCAAATTTACTACGAGTACTGGAGAAATATTTAGGCGAACATTTCGTAAAAACAATCGTAAACAAATACAACTGCTCTGGTTTTTACTGGCCTACTTTGTAAGTAATATCAAGATAGTACTTGTACAACAATCATGAAAACATTTTTCGTTCATGATTAAACATTTTATTCTTGAAAAAATCCCCCATCCCCAAAAAAATATTTAAATGCGCAACTTGCGCAATGATCCCCTTTGTGGGCACCCCTGGTCAAGAATACCTCATTCACACAGTCAGTTTTCAATGTACACCTCATCCATGCTCACCATACACACGCATCGCGTCCTAAACAGGAGAGTAATCTGGTAACTGTAGTTAATACGGACATTGATGTGGCAATACCAGAATCGAGTAGTATTGTGCATTATTCATTTTTTTGTGCGCATCACTCTAGCGTTGTTTGTTATATTCGTACTCGTACTTCAAACGCCACAGCAAATACCTCACTCTCGAGTCTCGGTTGATGAAAATTGGACGCAGATCCTGCGCATATAGATGTGTAATTCCCTAATCTTATACAATAATTTAATTTACGCAATTTTCAAACGACTGTTATTTATACCTCTCTCTGTTACTATGCCACATCAATCTCCGTAACCACTAGTTCTTGGGAGTTGTACGTGGTTCCTGCCTGTCAGATTCGCTCAAAAATTTAAACTCTTTGTTGAGCCATGTTATACATAGAAGAACTAAGTGACATTGTGATGTAACTTAAAAAACTTGGATTCACAGTTAAACCGTGTCATTTAACTTCCCTTGCATATATGCCAGTCTTACAGAAAGTGATTTTGTTAAAGAACATATCAGTCATTAATGTATGTAAGTATTAAATTGATGTCTTTGTTACTAGCATAACAATAACAGAAATGGCGTTTGGTTACTTTATGCATAACGTGGTTCAGTTGGTACTGATAAACGGTGGGGGTTATTGTGTTCCCGCTCAATTTGGGTAGTATTTGATTGGGACATTCTGATTCATATTTGCCTGATACCTGGGCCAGAATACAGGTTTATTACTCTGTACCCACGTGATACGTGTCCTACACACTTGCAACAAGAGAACTGATTTCCTTATGCATGTAATGCTGCTCGGTTGACAGTCTTCAAATACCTCAGTACCCAGTGTCTCAGTTGTACGTAATTCAAGGGTGCAACCCATGGTATTTTATTTAAGGCATAAGTTATTTAAGAGCATTTTATTTGGGTTTGAAGATCTTGGCACCATGAAACCAGTTTTTAGTTTAGTTATTTTATGTTTCTTGCTTCACAATATTTTGAGAAAATTAAGTTTAAAATCAATTTTTGATGGGTGTATTTCTCCCGTTACATTTAGGTTAGGTGTTAGGTGTCCTATAAATTTTCTTTTTATTTATTCATGGCGGTATACCTGCCTAAATGTGTCGATAGAATTGAGATACATCCTGTACTGTGACTATTTTTTACAGTAATTAATATTTTTTTAACTTTCAAAAATTTTTGTGTTAGTTACCGTAACAAACAGTAACAATGTAAATCTACAACCATATGTCAAACAAATATAAAAATTCTTACGACAATTACATATTTTTTTCTGATCTTCTCACTTAGCGCGCATTTGATTCGTATATCTAGAGGAAAAAGATAGGCTGCTCTACGGTTTGAATTTTACACGCCTAATAGAAGCATGATTTCAGGATTCTCAAAACGGCTGAAAACGGATTTTCACACTGCCGTATCATTGATAATATCACACATACACACACGTTGGACTGTTAGGTAATAATTCGCAGAAAATGTGTTATGGCTACTAGTTACAGTCCTATAAGAAATATTTAACAGTTTAATGTCTTGCGCACTAGTTGAGTGGCGTACATACGCGTAACGCTCTAAATACGCCGGTCGCGGCATTCTTAGCGTCCCGTAGATTGTGTGCTTCACACACACAAACGTATCTTACCTGCAAAACCACCTTAGGGCGAATTCACACGAGCGCTAAAACAAGGCGTTCGAACAGCGCTTTGGAACGCGAGCTAACGACGATGTGCCAATCATGACATAAATAAATGAAGAAGGCGTCAGCTCGGTTAAACGGGCGCTTGAAACGCTGTTTAAGACCATGAGCTTTCATTTATTTCAAACAATTGCATAAAACTCTAATATTTTGTATCCAAATGCTTTGAAAAAATTTAACACTGTGTACAGTCACACGATACACAATTTTGTCAGAGCGTTTTTTTAAATAACGTACCGTTTGCTAGCAAAAAAAATTTACTTTATTTTAGCTAATTTCAACAGCAAAATATGTGCTTCTTCAGGGGCAAATATCAAAAAATTAATTTAGTGTATTGCAACAGAAAAATTCAGATACAAACGATCATATATAAGTATTAAAACTGCCGGAATGAATTTTTGATATTCGTGTTAATTTGCGTTAAAAAATATCTTCGAAACCAATGCAAAACTAAAGAGCGAGGCCTTAACATGGCGTTAGATACTTCGTGAGCACTTCCAGCGCCAGCGTTCAAATGTTGAGCAGTCTACATAAGCGGTTGAAACGTGCGTAGCCCCAGTAGCATTGGTATATGTGTCATGTTTTTACAACAGCTAAGCTTGACACGAAAATATTTATATGAGAAGTTAAGGTTAATTCTGCTACGAGTTAGAAAGATCAATGCTAAGGGCATGGTCTGTTACAATTGCCATCACCATATTTTAATTATTATATTTGTACCAGATTTTTTTTGTCTTATTTTAGACATAATACGTAACTAAACTTTGCTATTTTATCTCTCATAGATTTTGCGTAATGGCTCGTAAAGTCAACATTTCCTTTTTTTACGTTTTAAAAACGACACTAAAACCAACTCACATATAAAACTGAAAAAAATTCCTAGGGAATGATTATAGTTTAGGCTACAAAACACATATATTTAACTACAAAATAAAGTATTTTTGTATTTTAAAAAAAATATTGAATTGTAAAATTTTTATATTTAATTTCAGCATTTTTATTAAAGTACAAAAATATTTTATTTTGGGCGAACTTTAAGCCTACGACATAATTATTCACTGTGATTTTTATGTAAGTTAGTTTTTGTGTCGTCGGTAAAACGGACATGTAAATTTTGACTTTAACAAGTCATTACGCAAAAACTATTATAAGAGAATAATTTAGTCACATTTTCTATCTGAAATAACAAAAATATCTCGCTCAAATATAAAAATAAAACATGGTGATGAAAATTGCTGCATACCGTATCCTTGAAAGTTTGGCACAGGGCGCTGGTACTGGTAAGATGTACAAAGTGGCCAATCACAGAACTTTCCTGAATTTTATGTTGCATAAAGTTGATAATTATTTAAAACGCGAAATTGGTTTATTTTCACTTTAAAATTATGTTGAATGACTTCTGTCACTTACAAGCCCACTTAAATTTAATTTTACTACAGCCTCGTGTATATCTGGTACCAACGGTTTGTGGAAGAAATTTTCCCTGTGCCAATCTCTCCCATAAGAAAACACATTTTATTTCCAACATGTAGTAGAATTAACCTTATTGCAGCGGAGAGTCGTTGACATGTCTACAATAGAAGATCATTATATAAAATTGAGTGAATTTTTAGGGATGTTTTCCACGGTTTTTGAACGACGTAAGACCAATAACATCTTCTGCCTTTACACTTCTTACTACAGACTTTTCTTCATACTGTAACAATATTTCCCCAACACATCATACCTGAACGGTTTTCATATTGTAAATGATATACAAAACACAAAAGTCTGGCATCTCAAACGCTTTCGTGTAGAGAGAAAGATAGATAGAGAGAGATTTCGGTCAGCGCTAAACATCAAGGTCTTCAGTGCTGAAGAGGGATGCCATGATGTGAGTATGAAGCGGCCCCGGAATGAAGGGGCGGGAGAAACAGGAGATCCCCGATAAAACCCGCCGACCAACGGCATCGTCATGCACGATTACCACATGCGAAAATCCGAGGACCGACCCCTCCGGGATTCGAACCCTGATCGCTTTGGTGGAAGGCGAATGATCTGACCATTCAGCCACCGCAGCCCCTGCTTTCGTTTAGAAAAGCCAAAACAACGTGCGTCAATTGCTGTCCGCGCACGCATTGTCCAAGCTAAATAATGAGTACACGACAAAAGCAAATGATATTTCAGAGATACACACAAGCTTCACAATCTTACATGACGGATGTTACGATAAAACGCTTATACGTACACGTCTTGCTCAGTAAGCATGTGAAGCAAGAATTCACAATATATTTAATCTCATCTGTGACGTAAATTCGTATCTTACTTCACGTGCAAGTGTACCACTACTCTGTCCTTGTGATATTATCAGTCTCTCAGCCTTGCCCTGTGTGTTAGCTGCGTACTGAGATAAGCATAGGTGAATATCGGTCACGTTCTTGTCATATCACTGTCGTAGTCACGCCTTAATAAACCGATATATACTTACCTGTAATCGTTATGAATGACGCAGGTGTTTAATTGGCATCAATACAGTATTATTCCACAAATAAAGTCCAAGCTCACACATGTATCCTTATAGTGCGCAGTGTTTTATGTTTACACTTCAAGCGCAGTAGATGGTTATGCTTTTCAAAGTGTACGCGAAGAGTAAATTACGACAGCATGAATTCTTATGATGGGTTCCGAACCACGAAAATTTACTGAAGTTCTGACTCGCATTTAGATGCAGCTTGGAAATTTCACCGTCCTTTACGCCACAAGAGTGTAACCCTCTTATAAGTGGTTCGCAATAGAGGAAAACTGTTTTGAACACCACCTTGTCTTGAATAATAAATAAAAAATTAAATTTATTGTGAGCTAAGACGTGAACGTATAACTACGGGACAATCTATACAGTTTGATTGTACTCAGGTTTCTTGTTTATATGAAAATGTGGCAATAAACCGTGAATTATGTAAAAGAAATAATAGTAACTAGGATTTCAAAATTGCCCACTTTATCCCAAATTAAATACAACGAAAAATTTTACTTTTCTAAATATTTTTCTTGTTCTAGCCGTTTAGGTATATGGGAGGTGTTCCGAGAGTAAGTTTCGTTTTTTTTTTTTTTTTTACACGTGGGAACTTTGTTGCTACAAAAAATACTGTTAAGGTGTTGTGAACTGTACACGTTTCATTGTTCTTCGACATAGTCGCCACGGATATTTGAGACTTTGTCACAGCGTGCAATCAGTTTGAAGAAAGCACTCTGGTATATCTCGGTGCCCTGTGACGCCAGGAATTGTCGCACAGCCTGCTCTACCTCAGCATTGTTGTGGAAGTGACGTCCCCAAAGATGTTAGAAGGGTCCAGAGATGAAGCATGTCGCCAAGAATAGTAACCAAACAAACGCTTGACTTGGCTGGTATCAATATGGCCGACTAATTAAAATTTTGAGGAAATATTAGTTAGGAGGTGTGTAAACAGGGCTAAAATATAGAGTTTTTAACCTAAAACTTCAATTAAAGAGCATAATACATTAATTTACCATAAAATACCTGTCAGATGTGTACTTTTGAGGTTAAAGCAGTATGGCGGCTGGCAAATTTGGTGGCTACCTCTCGCCCGTCTAGGCTTCACTCCCCTCGCCCTCATTCAGACCTTATGCTACCCCCGCGGACGTCCCGAGAATGAGGCTTTCAATGCTGGGAACACGTGACAGTCTAATGGGGCAAGATCTGGGCTGTAGGCTGGGTGATCTCATACCTCCCATCGCTGTGACAAATGTCTGTGTCGGTGGCGACTATGTTCATGATACAATGGTGTATTTTGTATGGCGATAACTTTTCCCCGTGGAAAAATTACTTTCGGAACACCCTTCGTGTCTGTTTTATATTCTAGACTAAAAAGAGACATGCCACTCTAATGAGGGAGTGAGAGATGTTTATCAGCATTTAACATCGTCGTCTTTAGCGCTGGTGAGAGGTGATATGAGGTGAGTGTGGAGCAACGCCGGAATGAAAGGGCGGGGGAAACGGGAGATCCCCGAGAAAACCCGCCGACCAACGGTATCGTCATTCCCACATGCGAAAATCCGGGGACCGTCCACGCCAGGAATCGAACCCGGATCGCCTTGGTGGGTGGCGAATGGCATGACCATTCGGCCACCGTGGTCCCGACACGTGCCACTCTAAGAGACATGATCACAGAGTCGGGAGACGAATAACTGATTAATCTTAACTGTCAACGATGGTAATTAATAAATATCGTGGGCTTGAACCTAAAACTTATCGCATTATAGTTCAGGCTACAACTGTTTACGTTGCGGTAGCAGGATGATGAGAAAACTTATTATCTGACTGTTAAATGTATTTTTCTAAATTTAATAATAACTCACGCACTATTGTAAACATTATAAACTATGAATTTTTTTTTGATCTGCGTTAACATCACTAACTTAATCTAAATGTACTAAAACTATTGTATGGCAAATATATATTGTATTATCGTTCGCATCGTGTATTAATGTTAATTGAAATCACTCTGAATGGTTTATTGCAGTGCTCTTTGTCATCTTTTTCAGAGATTTTTTATTCCATTATCGTTTGAATTAATAATATTTCAATTCATTTTACATAAAAAAATAATACTGGCGTGAATATTGTTCATTACGGCTTTTCTGTGCTGCGTTTTGAAAATGATTACATTTTGTGTAGTTAATAAACTACCTATTCGGTTTTTTGTCCTATAATTATGTTTTTTTCTTTTTTTAAATTGTCACATTTGATTAGTTTCAAGTTCGTAGGTCTATATTTGTGTTATTTGCGTCAGTTTTTGTCATTTTATAACATTTTGCGTAATTTCACTAAGAAATGGTATTTTCATGGTCAAATAATTTTATGTGCTATTTTTCCTTATTTGCTTGGCTACTGCACTGTTACGGATTACAATTTTTTTTCGACAAATATTTTACTGGCGTATATATCTTATGTTAGTTTACTACGCGAAATTGTTATAGAAGTGAATGACAAACAACGTTATTTCTACCGTTTCGTTTTGGTGAGCACTGTTTCGAATTAGTTTATTTGTTCTGTATTTTTTAGGTAAAGTTGGCATCACGTTAAGCGCACAATGGGCGTTACCAAAAACCCAGTCATTAGCTGATATCGAAGCTGCAGAAAGATATCTTCAGTTCACAGTAAGTGGTAGACTTTTAAAATATTTATTTCTAAAATGAAATTATACTTTATTGTCTTGAATGTAATAACTAATTATATTCGTGATAAAAATTTTGCAGTCTATTTAAAATGCCACACATATTGGTTTTTACTGCTGTAAATAATTTTCAGTATAATTTGATGTCCCAGATAGAAGAAATATTACGCTCTGAACAACAACTTTGTCGCAGCAGGGGAATTACTTTTGTCGCCTTAATTTGAAGACGGATGATAAATACTGCTGGGCCAGCCAAAGCATCTTAACTAGCTTACTTTTATTTTCAAAAAAAGTGTTGTGAGATATTATCGTCTTGTTGGGTTTGTATTTTTAAATGTGTATCCATCTATCTTAGCCTTATTAGACATTGTTATTAGCATTTCTTGCAATCAAGCGGAGCTAAGGTTATAAAAATCCGGTCATGAATTAGCGGCAGAATCATATGACTACGTATTAATGGCACCATCAGGTACCAGTTTAGATATTCGGCCTGTTCGTAGCCTGAAGGCAGCGTAACAATAAGAACGATCTAAGAATGCGCGTCGTATGCAATGTAGCCTCTATTAGAAACCAGGTGGTAACTCTCTTATTTGATAAAGTATTAATGTAAATTAAGGAATGCTAATTGTCTCTCTAGCACTGTAATGTTCTGGAGTGGAAGTTTCGTTCCTAAAATAACGGTGCAAATACCCCTTTATTTGTGCAGTTTTTACTATCGCTGGATGAATGTTGGAAAGAAAATAAATAGAATCACAATAATCAAAAATCCGTAACCTAAGAATTATTAAATGCTTGGTATTTATACGCAGAAGATATTAAGAAATATTGCATGGTTACACTCAGTTACACACACACGCCTATATATATATATATATATATATATATATATATATATATATATATATATATATATATATATATATATATATATATATATATATATATATATATATATATATATATATATATATATATATATATATATATATATATATATATATATATACATATATATATACATATACATATATATACATATATATATATATGTGTGTGTGTATGTATATATATGTATAAAGTGATACGCTGAAGACCGTTCAACGGCCTGGCAGACTTTATCCAAAGGGAAGGGGGATATTTGGCGTTGTATGGGAAAAAGTTGAAATAATTTAATTCTAAATACGCACATTTATTCTTAAGAAACACCATTGCATGCTAAGTGTTGACTTAAACAATAAAATGTGTTCAAATAGTAATAAATTCACAGTTATTCTACTATACTTCATTTTAATATGTCTTGTGACAGTTATCACAAAGAATTTTACAAAATTATGCAAGTGGTTCTTAACATTCTCTCTTAATGAATAAAATGTCGAATGATTCTGCATGACAAATAAACGAAAGATTCCGTTATTATATCTGCTGAGCAGTTTACCAAGAATGTATCCTATGCTTTGTTGAGGAGAAAAACTTGATAACACAATCTGAAGAAATGTTATGGCTAAAAAACCGATAGTAAAATTGTCTAACAGTTTTGCCTTAACGCCAGGATGCCCCCCAATCATGGACAAGCAAAGTGACGCAACTTGATGGCGTCCTTGTGTTTTTCCTGAAGATAGACACAACGTGTAAGAGAGTGGGATAATCATGTATTTTCAGGTGGGGTGGTTTGCTCACCCGATCTTCAGCAAGACTGGAGACTACTCACCAGTCCTGAAGCAGAGAGTAGCCGCCAATAGCAGGGCTGAAGGCTTGCGTAGATCCAGACTGCCTGAGTTCGGACCAGAGTGGGTCTACTTAATAAGAGGTTTGGTCAACTTTACTTATGCTAGACCGATATTGTCGATTAATAAATGGATCGTATGCAAATATGACTTGTGCTAGAGCACCCAAACAACGATTAACAGTGAGGCGGCCGTTAGCAATACTCACTTCTCCTGCCAGAAACCTAAGGGTACCAACTCTTGGGAAATACTGCTGTATACTGCTGCCAACTTAAATTCTTAGTGTTGGCAGCGTGGTAAATTAAAATTTACTGTGTTTGCTGGAGTACATATTTTATTGCGCTACTTACGCTCGTTTCAACCTGTCACTAACACACACGAAATTACATACATACGCACAGTCATTACTTAGATGATTTAGAAACACACTAAGTTTTTCCTGGTAGAAAAATATTTCAACCCGAGTCATATAAATTATGGCCCGAGTTAATATATATTTTGTTCTTAATGTCAACTGACTTGATTTGTTGCGTACATTTACACACATACTGGTTAACAACTTCCAGTGTTCGAGTATCCTAGTCTTGTAAACATGAAAACCTAGCTAACTCAAACCGGCTACTTTTTGTGAACTGTGTTTCAGTTCTGACAGATTTACCTATTTTCTTCTAATTCCATGTTCTTGTACTACACTTAACATAACAGTAGAACTGGAAATCTTGCGGGTGTTATATTCTCTCAGTTAGCCTCAATCAGTTCTATACACGTTCTGTCCACAACTTCGTTTTCGTTGGTTGCTGATCCATTGTATGACTAGAAGGACACCAGAAAATTACAGCGAGAAAATGATATTATTGTAGGTGCAATCGTTTCGTTAAAATATGGAAAACGATCCAGTCTGTTTGTAAGTGCAATCTGAATGGATTCTACAAAAATATGTCATTCAGAAGGAACAATATGCTCTATAGAAGGGTTGAAGTAATATGATCCTTCTATAAACTACACCAACCCATCTACAGAGCAAATTACTGTTCAAACAGTCTAGATAGTGCCGACAATCAAATTAGATTGTTGTCCGTGTTCTAACACTTTATTCAGGTTTGCTATTGGTTTAAAATCGTCAATGGCGAGTTTCATAAATGGTGACTCAATCGTGAAAGTAACTCGCATATATAAGGGTTAAAAATCTAAATTCCCTTAAAATAGATTAAGGAAATTTCCAGGTCTCCAATAATATGAATATTATGCGCATGTACACATGCCCTTCTTACATCGCATTATTCAACACACGAAATAGTCTGAAACGAGGTACGTTCGTTTAATCAAAGCACACTGGAACACAAAGTAAGTCCAACGCCAATAGTGCTAACACAGCAAAGCAGTATTACGATAAAGTTAGGATTTATGCATAAATTTTTCTGGCTACTTAGCTGGGTGGATAGATTGCATTTAAGGGTAATACAGTAATTTTAAGTAATTTTTTGTATAGGATGAAATAAAATAGGGCTCGATTAACCGTAAACTCTCTTTAGTATCTGTATTTCTATTATCTAAGCTCAAGGGGAATTTTTTTAACTATAATATGTTTGAAAACATGAATCTGCATTATATTTTATGCCTAATGTTTAGAAATATATTTCACATTCAGCTGATATTTGGAACTCATTTTTAGATAGTTGTGAAAATTGTAATATTCATTTCGATTTGTATTGTACGCATAAATTTTGTGAAATTTTATATAATTGTGTAAATTGTTTGTAAGACTGGATGTTGCCCCATCAAAATATTGACAATGTGAAAACTGTCACTGCTATGAAAGCAAAGAAAATATTCTTACCGAAATATCAAGTACACGAAGGTAAATGAAATTAAATGACTTCAAGTAAGTTCGTGTATATGGAGACAATAAATTTTATATTAACGTGTAAATTATAGCTAGATCCTCATTTATCTCTTTATTGCCTACGCAGTTTTATCCAAGAGGATCACGTAAAGTCATGCCTAATAAAGCTTCGAATGCTTACTTTAAGTACGTAAAGCCATACAAATGCTGGTATCGAGAGAAGACCCTTAGCCCCATTCGAAGAAAATTTATCTTCCTACTGTATTAATAAATGTGTAAATTTATGGATCAAAATTTACTTAAATTATATTACCATCAGAATAATGTTAAACTCACTGTAAAAAATTGCCAAAATATTTTGTTTTCGGTATAAGTGCATTAGGATGTTAATGTTTCATGAATTTATTAATTTTTAAATAAAACAAAAGATGCATAACAATAAAATCGTGATTGTCGTAATTGCGATAATTGTGTTTTTAACGTCGGTAGTAATAAAATTATTGTTTTTTTATTATTTTTTTTATACATAGTGTTAACATGCAGTGAAGTAATCTGTGTAGGGGGTGAAGGCGCGAGAGTTGGTTTACATTTCAGTAAAAGAACAAAATAAAATTTCGGTCGATACGATGAACAAACTGTTTATTACATTATAAAATTATTTTTAATTTTGTAATAGTTTTCAATTAATTTTCAGAGGTAGCGGTGTAACTAACTATTTTCTTTTAAAAAGTATAATTTTAAGAACACAAATGTAGCATTTTTAAATAAATTTGAGTTTTCATTCATTGCAAACTAATCACGCTCCTATCAACATAGCCAAGGCAAGGCTATGGCAATACTAGGTAACGGCTTTAAGAGAGTTTATATGATCATACTGATTATTTTTGTTTTAGTATAAAAACGCAAATAAAGTATACAAGTGCAGGAAAATTACTACATAAATTACGTCAAAAGGGAAAGTCACAGTTCCAACTTTTTTTACTACTTAATCAGTGTAATATTCGAAAATTGGTTAAAATATAAACTTACATAACGATATAAAATTTCACACACCAAATTAATGAAATGATTCAGTGATTAACGAATTTAATTTTAACAATAATTCCTACGCCCTAACGTGGCGAACATGAGTTTCACCTAAAATAAAATAGTGCTGTAACGAAAATGCATTATATTACTGTTATACACACACAATTGTAACTGTAAGTTATTTCTTCAAAGCTTGGTTAAGTGCAAGGGAAGGCAACAATGTTGTAACTCGCCATAAGTAATAATGGCGAGTTATTATTATTATTATTTTATGTCCAATATTACAACGAATGTTTAATCTCAAGAATAAAGTATTTTGAAGATTTAAAATGTTGTGAATATTTCCCATGAAGCGCTGACGACAATCTTACGATAAAGTTTCTTTTCCTCAGGTTCATCAGACTTTTTCGGGCTAAATCACTACACTTCTAAAATCGTGAGTGTGCCGACCTCGTCTCCCTCCACTTACAAGATCAGCATGGCGAACGACATGGGTAACCTGGTGACCGAGCAGGATGACAGCTGGCCGTACGAAGGGACGACCTACTTCAGGGCAAGTATCATCGCCGTCATCCAAAAGTTTGTACAGAGGTCGAGTTAAAATCTCTATTGAAAAGATATGTGTGTGTCTATACACACACTTATATATATATATATTTATAACATACATTATATAAATATAGACACACACACAGTAATTTCCGTCAAGTCATGGTGCATGGCTGATCCGCTGCTTCGCAGTTCGTGGTGTTGCGTCATCACCTGTATGCGCATGTGCGTGCACATCATACTACAGAAACTTGGAGAGTTTTCCTTTTATTTGGTGCATATTTCACATTTCTATCTTCTTTTGTTGCTTTCCTGTTACCGGTCAAAAGTGCACCATGACTTTACGGACACACACACACGCGCGCGCGCTAACTGTCCCGGCATGCGTTGCAATTTCAGTTATATTATTTTGGGTACCCTTTCCTGACCCTTTACCAGGTTTCGCAATACCTACCCTTTCCCCTTCCCTTCGCGTTGTTACTTAAACAATCGCGTTTATAGACGTAAATATTTATCTTCCAATTCATCTATGCAGACACGGCATTAATAGCCGTGATCTATATAACATCTGTAATAGGGGAAAAAACTAACAAAAACATCGATTTAAAAAAATCCACTCTGACAAAAAATGCACATTAAAGTAAAAATATTTATCATACTTTTAGACTACTTAAAATACAATCAGTTTATTACGACAATATTAAACAATTATTGTTATTTTTGGAGTCAGTGCCAGCCAAGTTAAAAAAAAAACATATGTATTTAAAGTTATGTTAATTCGCTGATGTGGCAATACCTAATTAAACAAATTGACAAATTGACCGCGACTGCCTAAAGCGACACCTTAGTTATAAATTAACCTTAAAAAACCTATTTACAAAAATAAACAAAACATGGATTAAAAGTGATGTCTCGAAACCCATTGACAAATGAAAACAGATGTGTAAAACATATCTAAATACCGTAAGGCGATTCTAAGCATCAAGAAATTACAATCGAATATAATTAGAGAAAACTTGTAGCATTCAAGCGCATCGAAAACGTAGATATCGGACACAGCTGTGAACGACGTCTGCCCTCACACGTCTGCCCGCATTCGGATCGCTCACTCAACGTTCTCCCTTCCCAGCCCCGCAGTATACGCCCTACACTGCGCCTCGTGCCGTTCAATGGCGAGTGGCAGCTGTCTTTGTGTCGATTAAGAAATGATTTGTTGCAGTCAACGATAAAGTTCGTTACATTAGATGTGTACCTACGGTACGTTGTTAAATGTTTGTTAACCTTGGCTGGCACCGACTCCAAAATTAACAACAATTGTATATTAGTGTCCTAACAAATTGATTGTAATCTAGGTAATCTAAAAATAACCTTTTATCTGCACATTTGTGTGCATTATTTCATAGTGTATTGTTATTTCTTGGTTTTTACGGAGTTGCGACACCTACCTTCCACATTCGTGCTGTTTATCGTTTAAGAGTCCCGTTGTGCCTTCGCAGCCCAAGTCAGTCCAGAACGTTCTTGCCATAGTTAGGTACCTATAGGCCGTTCACGATAAAGTGAGCACTGCATAAAGTTTTCTTTCAGCCGTTTTGCAGCCATCTTTACTATTTTTAATATGAAAACTTCCAGGTAATTAGTGTAAATGATTCAACACTCTCAAAAGTTAACATATATTGGCCCAATATAACTTATTTTTAATTAATTACCAGTTCTGCTGAGTTCTTAGTTTATAACGAACAACCTATACACAGTCTTGGATTGCCATAAACCTACCAATATCTCAATCACTATACATTTACTATTAGATTTTGTGGAGTTCCTTGGTGCATCTTCGAAATCCAAGGTCCAATGCCAATGAAGTTAATATGGGACTCCTTGAAAATATCCTATTTCCAACAAATAAACAAGTTTCCAAATCGGTTTATAAATGGCGGAGTTCTGAGGTAGGCCTAACAAACATAAAAAAATACAACCGAATTGAGAACTTCCTCCTTTTTTAAGTCGGATAAAATTCTTTAATACTGCAATACTGTGATAGTTACTCAACGGTTGTTAATTCGAAAGTAAAAATGCATGCAACTTTATGTTATGAACTAAAACTATGAACAAGTTTATATACTATCTGGTTTGTTTCTAGCATAAACCTACTCGTGCGCACGCACAGATCACCATTGTTTCATCGAAATCCGTTGAGTGGTAAGGGACGCATGCCAGACACACAGACACACATACAGAATTGTCTGTATCATACGTACTCATGTAACATTTCATCCTATAGCGATGAATCTCGGTGTGTTGTGCGTGCCCCGGTGAAGGTTTCTGACAAAAAAATATGTGTAAAGGGGAATGTATGGCATTGCAAAACGGGGCTGAAGGCACAGAACAGAGTAGACAAAACAATTAGCGGAATTTGTTGTGTCACTGATGACACTTAACATAATTGTACGCCATTTTAATTTTTGAGAATTTTTTGTTCCAAAACTTATATATATATTTTTTTTCGAAAATTAAATTTCTATTACTGTTGTGTATCACTTTCAATATTATTAGAGAGTTAATATTATAACTTTATGAGATTTCGTGTGCCAAAACAATTTTTAACGACTTTTATTAAACTACTTAAATTCAGAATTGTACATATTTTTTTGTAAAATTAAATTTTTGAAAATATATTGAAAATGTAACTACATATTTTTTACGAATTACTTTATAAATTTCGAGTTGCAACAATGAGCATCTGCATTACTTAAACAGGCGTTAACTTAAAAACCATGTAAATGAAGTCGCAGAAAATAGCGAGTATTTCAGTAACAACCAAATATATCACTCTCCTGGAAAACATTTTCGTCAAATTGTTTAGAGACACATTGCCAGATTTGCGCATTCGTTAACGTAATCTCTTTCGTTAAAATTAACAATGCAGAAAAGTTAGTGTTAGGGGTTTTGTATCAGACATAATCCACTCTCGGAAATTTTTCACAGAATGCTGCAAAAATGTTTTCTATTTAAGCCTGCTATATTTCAATTCGTTAACAACATGCAAGTAAAATTTAATGCATTTTACATTAAAGGTCTATCATGCACGTCCTCCTATGCGAATTGAATTCTTACTACAAAAGGGAATTTCCATAGATTTCCCGCAAAATTTCAGAATAGCATTCGAAAGTTTTCGGGACTTTTCGTTGCCTACGACCGATGAAGTGATAGGTCAGTGTAACCATATTTGAATGTACTCGGGTTTTATTTTTGGTTCGGCTATTCTCACTCTAAGCAAATATTTGGATGGATTTTCACTACAGACCTTACGTCAAAAATTACATAGGCCTAAATTATTTTCTGTGTCCCTTGATTAGCCTCTGCAGTTTTTTCTCCCGAATATATGTTAAGATAAACTTTTTACCCGTGGATTATAGACGGCACTACGTGTAAAAAATACAAACATAAAGTACTGCCAACAAAAATTAAAATGGAAATGATTATTTTCTTACTTTAATTTGTTAGAATGAAAAAGGTTTTGTTTCCTTTATTTTCGTTTTATCTGTCTTATTATGATGTTTGGGAAGTAGTACTTATACATTTATTTTCATATGTTTATTATTTTCATTTAATTAGTTGTTATTATTTATGTATAATTCAATATTTTATATGGTGTCATGTTATAAATGTTTTAATCGAATAAGTAATCTGGAATTGTGGACTGACGATTCTGAGAATCTATTTATAAATAATATTAATTCGTTAATGTTCATGCTATTATTAAGTTTTATGCTATTATTTTTATTTTCAAATAAGTAATTTGAATATTTTTAATTTCTTATTTGAATCTAGATTGATTCCTACAATAATTATTTATTTTAGTTGAGACGGTCAATCACAGTGCAGTGCCTTCAGGCTTGAATATATATTTTTAACGCGTTTTTGTTGGGTTTTTTTCTTGTCTGTTTGTTTGGCTGTTTGGTAGTAATGAGATATTCGGTAATAATGAACAAATTACTAATAAAGGGTTTTATATTTCGGGGTTTTATTAACTCACTTTCTTACCTGTATGTCTGTTCGGTAAAAATGTTGCAACGGATTTTATAATAACTTCCCGATGAGGTGGAATCCTGCAAGTTATAGGATTTCACAGAACTGGGCGACATTGCAAAATAAGAAAAAAAAATGTTTGAATGTTTGAAAAATAAATGTTTACACAAAATATCAAAAAATGAATTTTAATATACCGCGTCAAACTAACATGTACGACAATACACTTGGTTAACCTAAGTAAGGTTGATTATGCATTAGATTATAAATAAAATGTGCTTTCTTACTGGAGAATTTGACACAAGGAAAAGTTTTGCCGCTAGTTGCGCTGCCATCGCTAATTGGTCTAATAAAATTCGAGACGGTAGCAAAGTTAATTGTAACTAGTCTTGGGAAAGAGATAAGTCGTATACATTAATTTTGAAGTGAAAAACACACCGATTTCTGCTTTTAAATCGTCAACTACATGTAACGTTAAATTGATGAAAGTTCACCAGCTCACCAAGAGGAAGAAATTGTATCTTGCCAAACTAATACCATTGAGTATTCTAATATATAGTAGAATTAACCTTAACTTAAGGTATACCTAACACACTTACAAGACGCTGTCACAGCCACCTATCATCATTATAGTTTTATAGGAATGTACACATTTTAAAGGGATCGTTTCATTTATACGATATTCAAATATCTAAAACTACAAAAATTTTAGCAGCTACACAAAGTCATGCCAAATATAATACTGTATTGAAAATGAGATATGCACTACCTAGTTAAAAATAGTGAACGCCCTTTCGAGCTGTTGAGAACGGCTTGGATTTTGTTTGTTGCCCGAATTGTATGCGTACATAATACTATCACACACGTTTTTAATACGTGTTAAATGACTTAACACCAGTGTATATTGCCGTGTCTGATAGAGATATGTGGTATGTTAACTAATTTAGGTTATCAGTAGATATAATCTGTATTGAGCGATAACTGAGAAAAATTACTTCCAACGAGGTGCAACCAATTAAAATTTACAAATAATCTGTCTATGTCATTAACTTGATAAACAAATAATTATGCATATTATATTTTACAGTACACACCATTTGGTATGAGAAAAATTCTGAAGTGGATATCAGACACATACCCCGGTACTGAAATCCTGATCACCGAAAATGGATGGTGTGACCATGGTCAACTTAACGATACCCTGAGGACCAGGTATTACGTGGTAAGTCAAACATATACATACTTAAAACTCCTAATTGATATAGTACTTTGTACGTAATATATCGCAGTATGAATTTTCTTTCAAAGCTAAGAACAAGTTTGCAGAAAATGACCGACAATAAAATATGTAATACAATTTTAGTTACGGAAATTAAATTTAAAATATAAGAAAAGTTAATAACTTTAAACGCTGGTACTGAGAAAGGACGCGTAATTAAAAAATTCTGAACTCGCTTTGAATTGAACCTGAAGTACAGGTTTTCCCAAGTCACCAGGTTAACAATGGGATGTTTCATTACAATCAACCTTAGCAGAACTCATTCCTATTTCTGACTATCCGCACTAATGGTAACTTATTTAATAACTCAGCTGTCAGCGATACCTTAAGTCATGTATTACAGTTTACGGTAAGGAAAAAAAAACAGAAAAAAATGGTAAAACTACATAATATGGTCCCTTTTTACAGGATGAAAACTTCCACTACAAAATATGTTTAAACTCTAAGCAATTACTGATTGGCCAAGTAAGTAATATAAGTGTTTCAAGTCATTAAGCGAAGCTTTTATTTTCATTCTCTTCCTGATTGATTGTTTCAGATAAATCATTTTCTTCTGAATAGGGCATTCTGAAAGTTTGCGTGAACTTCCAAAGTAATCACAAACACCTCATAAATACAGTTGCAGCCACCAGTTTTTTTTTGTGTCAGAACATATAACTTTAGGAAGGTAACCTAAGTGGCCACTCTTAAAGTAACCATGTGTAGTTAAACTATTTCCTGTTTTCCATGACATTATCCTAACAGTCAGAGCTGTACATATAAGAGAGGTTGCTAGGGTTCAAACCCACTCCTTGTTGCCTCTGTGGCACACATATGTGGTCAATTCATACAGGAATGTTTCATTCTACCCGGAAAGGAACATAAATAATTTGAACTATAACGCACGTTTACACACTTATTGCTACACGCAGTGTTTTGAAACGTATATTATTCGTAGAGATAATGGTTAGAGGCACTGGAAAATCGCGAAAATGTTTAAAATAGTCTCCAATAAACTGTATTATATTAACCGCGACACGTGTGAACAGTTTTGGGACAAATCACACACGCTGTGTGTCCAAGCTGTACAGTTCTAACTGGGCCTGTTGTAGAGAGAAAAAATGCTACAAATAAACGATAGCCAATGTTGATACGAACACAGTGTTATATATATATATATATATATCACGTTGGAGGCTAGCAGACTGTCAACTATTCCCGCGATTTTCCAGTGTCTCTAATAATGGTTAATTGCGGGAAAACTTGACTGTTTGCTGAGTTTCATCGTACGTTCATCTTAACAAAAGATTCCTGGTTTTAACTTGAACGTAGGGCAGTTGCCCTATTTGGCTAAGCTCATAATAATCCCGCTGTGGTAATATATTATGGCTGTAAATGGTCTTCAGACAGCTACGTTGTGTCAGACGTATATCACCCAATTATACTTGTTGCGAGAAACTACAGTGTTTCCAATGTTATGTTGGCACGAAACATTTTCGCGATATACCGTCATCTCTAATTATTTGTCTAATGCTTTGCTCTAGAAAACTGAAATAGGTACACATAAGTAACCCGTTGATTGTATTAGTTACGCTTAAATTTTAATGTAGCTATCTTTACAAATAATTATCCAGAGTTCTTATAACATGTTTTTGTATTTATTCATGTTTCTATTTAAATAAATAATGATATTATCCTCCCATTACGAATAATATGTGCTTGTGCTGTTAACACTTTCTTATAGCAAATAGTAAAATTAATTTTTATTAAAAAAAATGTTGAAAAATAAAAGCTTAATACATGTATACTAGCACTTATTTTGTGCGTATTTCATACCAGTTTGTCAGTACGACTTTTGCACCGTTTGTGTACACATATCTTGTTGTAGAACTACTTGGCAGCAATTCTGGATGCAATATACGAGGACAACGTTAAGGTTCTCGGGCACTCTGCATGGAGTCTCATAGACAACTTCGAATGGGGCAGTGGTTACGGGTAAGTAACTTTAATTTCAGTTTTAATTCTAAGAAGCGTTGTAAATTATAGTAGAAAATGTAAATTTTTGTCTAAATAACGATTCAAAATACATTTCAAAAAGACACTGTAAGATGAAATTGTCTGAATAGTTTAAAACAGCGTAGTTAAGTGGTGGTATAGGAGTAACGGATATTTTCATAACTTTTCAGGGTGAAATTCGGCCTGTACTCTGTGGACTACGATGATCCAGAAAGACCTAGAGTGGCGAAAGATTCAACAAAAGTTTACTCGTCGATCATAAAGAACAGAAGAATACCCGAGGATTACTTGGATAAAGAAGAATAACAACCGTGCATACAAGACAACGTTGTTCAGATAAAACATTTTGTTCCTCAGAAATTATTATGAATATTTCAGTTCAAATATTTTTAAAATTTTGGACAGTTTTTGATGTTAAAAGAAGTGTCCTGTATCACCAAAATGTTTAATAATAAATGTATTTAGTTTATTAGTTTGGTGTACGTTCTTAATTTTACATCATAAAACAGTTTATGGAGGTTCTAGGAATTAAAATTTATTGCACACTTCCTTAAAAAAATTATAATGACCTTCAGTCAAATACCCGTAAAATAAAAATTGTGTATCGTTAAATAGGATTTAGCACTTCACTCGTGATAGTTTGACTGAAGAGTTAAGCACATTCATGTCATACTGCAAATTTCATATCACGAGTATACGTCTTACGAAACACATAGAATTCTGCTAGTATAATTGTAAAGCAATATTATAGTAAACATTTTTTTTTCATTCAAAGTAAGTCCCATTGCCAACTATTTACTTGCGATGTGATATGGATATACAGCCCTTTAACCAGGTCTTAAGATCCTATTTACTTGTAATGAAAGCAGAGGATAATCCTATTACTAGAATAATATGAACCTATTTAGACATTTTCAGTAACCGTTTACTTCCGAAATATTATAACATTTATATAAATACATTTGATAATAAAAATTTTATTACGTTAAGAAATATTATAAATACGATTTATGAGATAACGTTCACAAACGGATGCTTTATAATTCACTACGTCTTTGAAGCTGCAACGTTCGTATCATATATGTGCACGGGTTGTTGAAATGTTTAAATAAAATACAAATAAGTCATTAACTCGTTTACATTGGATATAAGCAGAAAATTTTTGACTTTTGGAATAGGTATTATAACAAACTACCCAAACCAAATGAACAACTGAACTCAATTGACAACATATTAAAATTATAATTTTTGTCATAATCTCCTCCATACAACTGCCTGTTTACAAAAATTTGTTTTGAAACAAATACGTTACTTTATGGTCATAGTCTCTCAGTCTAACAAATTAAGTTTGGACGGATAAAAATATCGTTCTTTCACTGAAGTTTAGGACAATGACGTAGAAACCGTACTTATAAATTAATAACTTCCAGAGATTAATGAATGGAAAAAGCACGAGTAATAGTTATAATACTGTAATTTAGTGGGCATTTCTTAAATATGTAATAAACTAGCAGTGCGCCCGCGGCATTACTCGCGTGTGTTACTCATAGCAGATAATACTCTAGTTGGAAAATCTCTTTGTACACCAGATAGGTAGCTCAGTCATCAATTGTAAGAATGACAAAGCTGCTAGTCGAGTTAACTCTGCAGCAGGATTAGTAGCTGTAGCTGCCCATGTGAAAATCAGTCTTAATCAAGTTTGTCCCTGCCACTATCAGCGACTTCGCCTAGGCCTTACTTACAGTCACAGCAATGTTGACGTTGTGGGGTACTTACAGACTTCTAAATATAAGAGGGAAATCGAATGAAATACGTAGTTTATGTGGTATTAAGACTGATTTCACCGGAGCACAACCATAGGCGATTGTGCCCTCAATAACATACTTTTTTTTTTTTTTTCAAAATCTTCACTTGAAGTTAAGTGCCATAAGATAGTTTCGGCGGGATAATGTTTTGCAGAATTATAGAATTATCAGGTGCCCCAACCTTGGGGTTAGTGATATGGTATATGTGGGATGACGCCGTCGAGGAACTTTAGTGGCTAGTGGACTACATAATACCTCGAACGACTTCATCTAACTGCACTAATTTAATCTATCTTGTAGTTTTTGTGTGTCAGATCGATAAACAGTTGCGCTACAAAACGTAGAAATTATTCATAATTTCCTAGGATCATAGAGTTTGTACTATAACACGTCTCGATATAACTGTAGAACGAAACTCCTGTATAATTTATTTTTTGCTGGTTGTACTCGCTTTTCGGATCGTCTGCCCTGAAAGTTTACGAACTAAGTTTTCTTCTTAATAACTAATCTATATTATCAAATAAAAAACTGACATTACTTTTTAGGTACTTACGTAAGCATCATTATGACGCGAACACAACCTCAATATCGCTACTGGTTAGGTAAGTATCATCGGCTGATAGAAAACTAATTTTATGCCTTTTCGCCCGTTTAGGTATCGAATTTAAAAAATATCTTAGTTTCACACCTTACATATTTGTTCACGTAACCAAGTGAAGTGAAAATCACGACGATAGCTCGTTCAGTCCAAGCAAAATCGATCATTCATTAAAAATCACGTATAACCTGTTGGGTTCAAGATATACCACGACTAATTGAAAACACATATCATCACTTTTCACCCCTTTTCACCTCCTTAGATGGAAATTACACAAGTTCGTGAAAAATTTTCTTTTCAGGTATTTGAGTAAGCATCAATCTTAATCAAAAATCACGTCTGTATATAAATATCAATAGGGTCTATATACAGATTGTGAATAAAATAACATTTACAAATTTTACCTTTTTTATGTCGTATTCGGAAAATATATTAAAATGGTATTTTAGATATTTACACAAGCATCAATTTAAAGGAAGACCACTTCGATATCTCGAATGGTTCGATAGATATAGAGGAATAATCGAAAACACGTTCCACATATTTTGACCCCCGTAATAATCAAATTTCGAAACGTCTTAGAGTCCTGTCGTAGTCATTCGTATATGTAACCAATTTAAGTAAAAATCACGACGATAGTCAATTGGGTTTCGGTGATACAGTCGATTCATAAAAACATATTTTGCCAATTTTTACTGTTTGGGGTCGAATTTCAAAACATCCTGAAACATTATTTCGGCTATTTACCTAAGCAACATTTTGAAGTGAATACCAACTCTCTAGCTCAAAGGATTAGATAGATATCGATAGTTAATCGGAAACACTTTTAAGGCCGTGTCATCCCTTAAACGTTGAATTTCGAAAAATCCTGAAATGGGCAAATATGCATTTTTATGTGTCCAGTAAAATCGGGTTGAAGCTCTACCGACGTTTCGAAATATGTTTCACCTCTTTTCACTCCCTTAGAGGTCGAATTTTCAAAAATTCCTTCTTAGTGCTCGCCTACGACTTGAGGGGAACCCACACAATAAAATTCACGATTCTTGGTACAGTGGTTTGTGCTGCAGTTTGATATGTCAGTCAGTCAGGGTTCTATTTTATATATAGAGATAACTATATTAAAATGTATTACTAAGTAAAGTTTACAGGTTGGTTTTCCGGACAGATTTGATTTGATACTTGCTACGCCTTACACATTTTCGAGAAAGCGCACTATTCGTGTGATTTTTTTTTTTTTTTTTAACGCACAGCACCTGGCTCTCAATAAGAGTTATTTATTCACATCAGCATTTCAATATCCAAAAACTCTCTACAGAATGCAATCTCAAATCCACCAATATAGAGAAGGATTTTAAGTAATGTCCCCGTAAGAGTTGTTATTTCGTTCTGACACAGCGACGTAGTCAAAAGGAGGAGGAGGGACATAGTATCCGAACCCTCTTAACCTTGTGGAGACTGCTTGGATAGCAACTTTTTGCATCTTAAAAGTCCAAACTTTTCTGCAAGTAAACTGCTTAAATAGCACCATTTTGTACTTCGAAAATCCACATTTTCCTTCTTTATTGGGGTGATTGGTGCTACTTTATTATATTTCCAGGTTCAATTCCCCTTACCCCGTAAAAGTCAGGGTTACGGCCCTGTGAGGCCGTCACTGTATTGGGCTACACAACTGTGTGACTGCACGAACTTCCAGCGCTTCTGACCATAGAAAGTACTGAAATTTGCTCGGTACATTGAATACATTTACTTAAAGCAGTAGAAGGGATCAAGCGACAGGAAATAAAAAAAAAATCGTGTGAAATTTTACGGGTATGGGCTAGTATTATAGCATATTGGCGGTCGTTATCAGAGATTAATATTCAGCATTATTACAAATAATTCCGCTGTCTTACATCTGAATAAGAACTATCGCATTTCTGAAGAAGAAAATTAAAGCTGAGCGTCTGTACTCAGCACCATTATTTGATTAACATTCAGCTACGGAAAACTGACGGTTTTGCGAAAAAAAAATGTAACGTTCTGTTTATAATTTTGGCAAACATTGGAACTGACGTAAAGAGTCACCAAACATCAGTTACTGTGTTTTGCAGTGTTAGAGGTATGTCCGAATACAAATGTCATGTAGGTCCTCTGTTTCCGCACTAACCACAATATTGTAGCCTATTACACGAAGTAAGATTTATGGAAAATGATCAAATTCATGCTCCATCGTGTAGTATTTTGAGCAAAATGTAAAGTTATGATAGTTACAAGAAAATTACTAATATTTTGTAAAAAGTAACTTTGAAAACATTGTGTGGTATATCTTATTCTCCCTACACGCGAAATGGCGATATTACAAGGATGAAAATTTGCCTCTTAACTTTGCAAAAAAAAGTTTATGTACATTTTCAAGTGTTAAATGAATCACACATCGCAGTTAAACGTTGTAATTGGTACTCTAATCTACCAATAATGCATCACAAACAGGCATGTAGGCCTAGTCTCATGTTAGAATAATCTCATTGTTGGGGTCACTTATACTAAGATGTTCGATTCGTAGTTGGTCTGTCATATTTCGTATCATCCGAATTGTGCTGTAGATGTTTGATGACGTAAAAGAACAACTACTTTCATAGGCTTACATTTACCAATTTCCTAATCTTGATTTTAAAAATGAGTGTTAATTCTCACTAAACATTTAACACGTAGCTACAATATGGTTTATTAGGAAAATAAATCACATTCGTAACGATGATGGAACGGTACATTCAAAACAGTAGTTATGTAAATATTTACATTTCTAAGTCACACAAAGTCGTCTAAAATACGTTCTTATGACTGCTATGTCTGATAATGTAATAATTGGACATTAAAGAATTAGCATTCGAATAATGTATTGGACTGTGATACAGAGCCGTGTTTAGCATAACGAGCGACAAGCATGTAGTGAGGATGAGACACCTCATATGCGTGTTATTGTCCAACTCATTGCTCCAGTTATTTATTATCATTATTGTTATTTTTATTACTATTATTATTTGCTTCTTAGACCTGAAAGGAGCTGTACGTAATCGATCGCGCTAAAATTAAGGAAGTATTTTGGGGAATACATCTATACTTTGGCCGTCTTTCTTTACCAGGTTAACCTTACCGGTATGACTTGAGAAATGTACTCTATGTACTGCATCATAGATTTACTCGGATATGGAAGGTTCAAGTGGTATCTTAGTGAAATTCTAGTTTACCCCTTACACGATTGAGTCACTGCTAATGAATTTCTTATTTGAGGGCTGATAACACGTAGCAGACATGTTTTAAAACACTCACTGACTCCCGGGTTACATTGTCACGTGTATAAGGTCATTTACTGGAACATCAGCCAATGAACGAGTACGAGGGAACAGATTGCACACAGTGTTTTAGAGTCCAGTTGGCATGTTGTTGAACCCACGAAATTTCCTGGTCTCTAGAGATGAATTTACATATTATGATACCACACAAGCAGGATGTGGAAAGCTATGTACGGAAGGGAGACTTATTCGGCGACAACAAGAAAATAATGAGATTCGTAGCAACAATATGAAAAGAAGTAAACGCAAATTTGGACAGAGTATAATATTTGAAAGTTGGTACAACATCCCGGTGAAATTAACACGGATTTTAGGATGTGGAAAAAGTGCCGTACGATTTCGTTGGTTGGCAAGTTTTCTGTAGAATATATAGTTTCCTCTGCCCATTCCTACTGTCATTGCTTCATACGTACGTCGTATCACCCATTACAAGCGCTATAAGATTGACTGTTAACACTGACGAATATATCGGCTCTTTACATCAAAGCGTAGTAAAACACTTTCACTTGAAGAGGTACCACATACAAGCTGAGTTAACTTTTTTATCGTGTTTGGATGGTTTCTCTCTTTTTTTAAATTACTTCTCCATATGAAGTAATAATTGCATTTAAACGAATGCAATGACACAACAATTGGCCATATTTTGATTTTGTGGTCATCGGTGTAAACTCTGGAATCCATTTTGAACTTGGTGTCATCTCACGGGATAAATCGATTGTTTAAAACATAGGTCATTATTTGGGATTGTCAATTTCGTTAATCTCTGCTTGCGGATTAGTATTACGTGTAAATATATCAGCTATCTTTCCAGTGGTATTTACATATTAATTGTTAGTAAAATTAAACTCAGCTTTAGTTGTAAAGATTGTATGAATTTATTCTTAATTTCACACAAAAATACAAAACAGAAATGTATTAGGCCTTCACCTAACAAATCAGTCACAGGAAAATAAACACTCCATGGATTCTAATCATAAATGATAACTCAAAAAATGGTAGCTATTGCCGAATATTATCACAAGCTCATAGTTCAAGAATCAGTTACAAAATATAATCAGTACGACTGAAGAACTTTATCAAATTTTTGCACTTCGACACACTTATGTGAAGGTGCTATATATACAACACGTGAATTCTGCTTCTTTCAACATCTGCAAGTTAAGATGGGCACCGCTGTAGTTTTCATCTTGTTTTCCATCGCTTGTTCGTGTGTAGAAGCCAGGAACCTCACCTTCCCAGATGGCTTCTTGTTCGGAACAGCCACAGCGAGTTACCAAGTAGAAGGAGCATGGAACACAAGCGGTAAAGTATACTGCTGAAGTTAACCATTTATTTTATCTACGGTGTTTGTTCTTGGTTTACACTAGCAGAAAATTTCTTTGTGCAACATAAATCGCCTTGCATTTTGATTATAATAGTACTTAGGTTTTAAGTTGAATATAAAATTACCCTGAAAAAAATGGCGTAAAAATGCAACGCATTTGTGAAAGAGTGTCTAGCCGTTTTTAGTTATTTATCTTCGTTGTATTGTTCCTTCTTTTTCTGAGATTGATATCTTACAGGTAGTTAAGAAGTATTGTTTGTTTTCGTGGTTCCTTTCAATATTGGGTTACCTAGTGTAATTACAGATGAATTCTTTAATAATCTCAATGTTTCTACGCATATCTGTATATCTGCCAATTCACTGATAAATCTGCAGTGGTAATATATTATCACGAGGGTAATTAGAGGCGAGTTAAAATCCCAGAAGTAGAGAACTCGCGAAAGGTAGACAAGCTTTAAAAAAGGTTAGCTAACAAAACAATAATTTAAACTTATGAATTCGTTTTGAAAATTTAATAAAACAATTTAAGTTTTACCAAATTGAGACTAGAATTGATAAATAAGAAAAGAAACTGAATCTAATATTTTTTTTTTGTTTTATCATTTAGGAAACACAATTGCAATGAATTATTTTCTATCTTTACCACGAAACCGCATTTAAAATTGAACACATCTTTAAACATTCTTTTCCGGACGTCTGGATTGTCCCCAACTACACTGAATTTAGTGATTTACGACATTTCTCCTATCGTCACACCTGACTGCCGCATTTCCAAATTAACAAATAAAATAAAAAAGTTAACTTACGCATTACTGTTTCCTTTCTTCAACATGTTTTCCAGCGGGCACCTTCCCACTGCCTCTCACCGACAACGACCCCAGAGGGAAGGCAGAGCCCTATTATAAAGCTTCAAACACTCGTGCCATAGTTAGCCCGCATTTCGCGCGAGGTGATGACCCTTAACGCAGCGTCCCTGGCATGTGGTAACATAACCGCCAGGGTTTTCAGTTAATTCTCCACGACCATAAGGACCATGCCAAAACAAAATAAATTCAAAAGAATGTTAAATTTTCGAAATGACTACGAATTTTGACATATTTTAGGCTCTCATACAAATCAAATGTGACAATATAGTAGCGGGATCATGTCACAAATGTGTTTACAACATGGACTAGAGAGCTTGGTGTCGTTTATTTATGTTTTCTCGGCGTAAATATCAATTTGTGTTGTTTGAATGTCATGGCGTGCCTTCCATAATACATATTTATTCATATGGTGTCACGTAGATCTCGGTTCAAAACGTTATAGTTAGTATGTTACCAATATTTACTTTTTACTTAAAAAAAGTTGTGTTTAGGAACACAGTAGCATGACAAACATTGCTTACGTTTGTCCTTCTGAAATTTAGACGCAATATAACTAGGCGATAATATTAAAATATGCTTTCCATAGTGCATATATATTCATATTTTACCAGAATAACCCAACATAGTTGTAATTACTAAGCAATTATTACCTTGTCTCTCAATGTAATTTCAAATCTCCCGCACACATTTCGCTAAAGTCATGTGACACGTGTTGAACATACATTGTATGCAGCTGTATAGAGGATACTCCCACTACCCTATAACTACTAGAAGGATTAAAAAAATGACCTCCTTGGTGTTCACGAGGTTGATGATTTAGGTGAACATAGCTAACGATGGCCGGCAAAATTGGTCACATTATGCTTAGTTTAGGATCTATGGAAGATTTATAGCGTTAATTTATAACATTGCCTTATGCAGCGTGGGATTTAAGGAGGTAGACATAATACTATCAAGACTAGTATGTAAATAAATGCTGCTACATATATTAAAAATTTCTCACCTTCCGACAGAAAATAAAATCTGAACCACTGCCTATGAGTTCACAACGTGTCCTAGACGCCAAATAGTGAAAAAATAAAGTATATAAATTTCATACACGTTTTATTGTATTTACATGTGATGCATTACAAACGTAGTAGTGATGTGATATTGTTTATGATCTCAGGTAAAGGCGAGAGTATATGGGACAGGCTGGTACACACTCACCCAGAGTGTATCGCTGATCATAGCAATGCTGATGTCGCTGCTGACTCTTACCACAAGTACAAGGAGGATGTGAAGGCTGTAAAGGAGGTCGGGGTAGGTATAAAACAGTCTATTTCACTCCAATATCAAGTCTTCGAACAATACGGATAGTAGTTTGGGTGGAGAAATTCACTCAACACCACATTACGAACAGTGGCGGCTCGTGGGTTGTTGCCAGGTAAGGCTGCAGTTGCCAAGAGCTGTACAGGGTTATGCGCTGGTTGACTCTACAGCCACTGACACACTGATGTGCAGGTGCCCCTTACTACTGAGTGGTCACAAAATATCTAGTAGCCGGCAAATGTTCCATGGTCTTTGGCCTGCGGTGCGTTCATCAAGAGTGTACAGTTCCAACTATCTGTAGCCCCACCTGGCAGCAACCCACGAGCCGCCACTGATTACAAATACATCAAAATATTTCACAGACACAATACACATATTCATAACACAGAACCCTGAAGTAATGTTACTGGAGTGATCCACACAATTCCTTCTTTACATATGGGAAAACATTATATGAGTGCAATTTCCTATTATGAAACTGTTTATAGAACCAAACGAAGGTAACCTCATAACCAGGAAAACTTTTTAAGTGGCAACATTTGAACATAGGTCTACTGTAGTACAACTCATTTTGAATATGACAGTATGTTGTACGTCCTTCGTATAACTCCACAGCTGTCATTTCAGGTTTTTCTTGGCCGAAAAGGGGAGGGGGGCAAGATTATTTGGCGTCTGTCAACTTGTTGCAACTTTTTCTTTAATTAAGCATGTATAAACTAAAAACTTTAATAATATAACTTCGAGGTTTTTGTACTTACGTTAATATTATTTAAATAACAAAATATACAAAAATGATTTACACATTTCTTTCTAAATCTAGGGGAGCGCATTTGCCCCCCCTTGATGGACCTTTAAATGACGCCCCTGAGCTGTTTCTTTTAAATTACATCTTAACACTTAAGAGGATGTACTTGATTTTATAGTTTTTGTCGAAATGAAGGTAAAGTATTATAAGAAAAAATTATTTGCTAGTATCATATTAGTAATTATCGTAACTACATGTATGACACTGTTACGATCATTGTTCGAAAATTGACTACTGGATTTCCCACACATTAATTTCAGTAAGAGGTCCTAAATATTTACATAAAATTATTTTATTCTTGCACAAAAAAATTAAAGTTACATTTTTACAAATAACTTAACTTCATTTACGTAAAACAGCAAACACCATAACATGTCTAAAATTAAAATATAACAATTTCCGCTATTATAAAAATACGAACATGACATGAATGGAACACGCAAAAGTCAGTCGGCTTACTTAATATTACACGTGTAATAAGTTTGAAAAACTTTGGAGATTATTTCCTCAGATATGTCATATCGCCCCAATAATATATAAATGGTTCTTTCGGAAAGAAGTCGGAAAATATGAACTATGGTCCAGCAGCTGGAAAAAATATAGAAATGTTTACGAAGCAGTACAACAGGTAATATTTTCACTGTGTTAAAGATTCTTAGATTACTTAATGGAATAAATATAAATTCGTACATTATATTTTGTAAGGGTGGACAATAAATACACTTTAAGTACTTTTTAAATTCCACTATTCTGATGATTTCTGTACTGTCAGTAGTAATTTATAATAAGGTTTGCATTATGTATAGTCAACTGAAATACTCCACAGTCACTCTTTGTACTTATTTAGTGGTAGGTTCTTCATTTTATTCCATCTGTCCCTCAAACATTCATGCCGTAATGCTACACGCACAAAATTGCATGGTGAATTTCAGAAGCAAGTGGCACTAACAATTTCATATTAGATACATACATAGTTGTTTTTTCTGTGTCGACATTTATACACATACTTCAGTCAGTCTTGGATAGAACAATTTATATGAAGTTGCAAAGGTTGATAGAGGCCTTTATTGCCATGAATAATGTTATCTTTATTCTTTTGAGGTCTATATCACAAGAAACAACATCTTAAAAGGTATTTGTTATTTGGCTAGCATTAACCAGGAATGAGATGTACAGAACTTAGTTTGGCAAAGTCGTTCCCTCCTCTCTCTCAAAAAAAAAATCTTGATTTTCAATGAAAAATAAATTCTTGAATTGGCACGGAACAGGGACTTGTATTATAGGCTACTGTTTACTGTTAAATATGAAAATGGAGTCTCTGCAATAGCAATCTAAATGTTTAAAAACAATCTGAAATTGAAACTAATATATACTACAGTTCCAACTATCATCCTGCTCTTATCAATCACTTATTAGTTTCAACCGCGTGGTATTTTTAATGACTAAGGTTTCAAAAAAGCCAGGCTTTCATTACTCTCAAAAAATCACACGAGGAAACGTGTAATCTTGAATCTGGTGCTACTGGGTTACTTTGAAATCAAGAGAAAGGGACGTAGTTGTCTAACAATGTTTATCGTAAATTGTAGGGATACCTGTATCCTACAAAATATTCAAGTAAAGTTTATTGTAACGGAATTCCGTTTAACTTTACAGTTCAACCACTATCGGTTCTCCTTATCTTGGCCGAGGATCCTTCCTAAAGGAGATGTGTCCGTCATCAACCAAGATGGTATCGACTACTACAACAACCTCATCAACGAGTTGCTTGCTCACAACATTACACCAGTTGTAAGTAAATCCCAATAAATTTATTTACATAAAAGCTGTATAAATTTTTTATAATTTTACTTTTAGACATATCTTGTCTTTAAAATTCAAAGCTACAACTAATGTTATTTGTGAACGGTATACAGTACATAGTCAACAATAAATATACACCTGAAAATACGTCCATGTAAAATAACACGTACTAATTAACTAGTTACGTAATTTACAGAAAATGTTTTACGAATCAATAGATTAATAAGTATAATCAAAACAAAAAATAATCCGATTTTAGCTGTACAAATAATTCTGGAGAAATTTTGGTTTTTTTCCGCTACTATTTCACTTTTTACATCATATATCTTTATGAAATTGTACGTGTGATTTTCAAAGTGAAAAGTTCGTAGTTGTTGATTTTTATTTTGCCATTCATATTAAGTTTAATTGTTTTTGGAAGTTTATTTGCATGGATTTCGGTTTGGAATTCAGTGTTATTCATTATTCGTCTTGTAATCATTCATGTTACAGAATACCAGTTTTGATCATTCCTTCTGTGATCTTAAAATTGTTTGGTACTCGCATCCCAGTGTACATCGAAATTGAAGTAGGTTTAAATAATATCGCCCCTGTCAAATTCACTAAAATATTTTAAATATGTAGTTACGACAGTGATTGAAATAAGACTGCTACCATAAGTTTCAATACACATCGATTGCCATTGTTTGCTATTAAGGCTGTCATGCAATGTTTTTATTTTCAAGGTAACATTGTTCCACTGGGATCTTCCTCAACGTCTTCAAGATCTCGGGGGCTTAGCCAACCCTGTGATAATAGATTACTTCGAGGATTACGCAAGGATTGCGTTTAACAACTTCGGCGATAGAGTAAGTTACAGCCATAAATACGTGCTCATCCACGGAACTATACTATTTGTTAACATTAGTTTCTGAACGTCCTATGTAACGAATTCGCGAAATAATGTACTCATGTGCGGTTCAAAAGTAAACGGACAGAGAACCCGAAAAGAAATACCCATGCCCTGAACTAAAGGATATTGTCAGCATTCCCAAGCACCTATTTTGGAAACCCAGGGATAACCGAAGTCAGGATGGCCGAATCGGAAAAAGAAATTTTATTTACAGGATACTAGTCTGTTTAATTATTTTATCAAATCACTCGCTCCAGAATGAAAATAATATTTTAATAAAAACGGTCGAAAATCACTATCTCTATCCCAGCAAAGAAAATACGCTGAACAACCTTAGTTTACGGACGACCATATTGGTGTAGTTGGGTGCATGCTACATAACAGTGCGAAGAGTTTGGGTTTGAACGCCTGAAAAATATTTTCGAGAGGTGGCAGGTATATTAATATGAAAATAATCACTTGTAACCGCATTTTATATTTGAATGTTTATTACCGTTTGAGCTATTCTATAGAATAAATAACTAATTACTGCTTCGCTCGTTTTCATATAATGTTTAGCTTTAACGGCTCTGATTATCAACCTTTAAGGGGAATATTAGACAATTTTATTATATTTTGTATTTTAGAGCCATAACATTTATTCAAATTGTATTATCAAAATTTTCTCTTCGGCAAAGCACAGGATATTTTCTTGGTAAACTGCTCGATATAAATAATAATGGACTCTTTCATTAATTTGCCATGCATAATGATTGGTAGAGAATTCTTGAAAGTTATCTTATAATTCTGTGGCAATGATTCTGCATGACAAATTAATAACATATTAATTTATTATTTACTTCTTCTCATCGTCTGGCCTTACCTCTTAGCATGCTCACGTTTGCCATTTTGTTTGTGTGCAGGTTAAATGGTGGATCACGTTTAACGAGCCATACCAAATCACATACGGATTCAGGCAAGCATGTTTCGCACCAGGCGTTGTCTCGTCAGGAGTCGGAGACTACCTGGCTATTCACAATCTACTGAAGGCCCACGCCGAAGCATACCATCTGTACGACAAGGAATTCAGAAGCACGCAGAAAGGTAGCGTAACTTTAAAACTCGCACTACACAAGCAATTATAAAGTTAATCGACTATAGATCGCTCTATGTGACAGTCAGAGGTGACCTTGTCTTTTTTACGACGTAATACTAGAGATAAACGTTTGGTTTCGACGTTTAGATGCCTATTCATATATGTAGACTCTGCCCCGATATTGCTATACACAAAAAGCATTTTCGCTGTTTTCAGCCTCCAGAAAGCAGATGACATCAAATACGTGTACATATTTAAATTTTATTAAAAATGCTGTTCCTAAGAAGACATTTCTAGTGCACCTTGATCTGTCTGTGAGAATACTTTTACTGGCCGAATCTTTGCACTTAGCTCTGCAGCATCCTGGGTAGACATCTATTTTTATGTGGAACATTCGCTGCCAATTAGAATTTAGGTGAGTTCTGATTTAGTTTTGGCATTCTGCTTAAATTTATAAGCCTTTAAAAATGTAGTGAATAAAATAACTGGGCGAATAATTTCATTTTAACATTGATGTAATTCTTTCATTAACTTAATTATAGAATAAGGAAATATTTTAATTTTAATTTAACTATATTGTTCTACAAGTTAAATTTAATAAATATCTAACTACCATACCACTAAAGATTTAAGTAACGTCATACGTACGTCCTATAGGTAATCAGAAAATTTAAAAGCAAACTCAACATAAATTCTAGATTACGGAAAATGTCCCACCTAAAAGTGCAAAATGAACTCGTTTTCTTAGTGTAATTATGAAATCGTTTAATATCTACTAACTATTCACAATATCTATCTTTTCAGAAAACGTATGGGCATTTTTACACTTTCGGTTAGGAATTTTTAGGAATTTTCGTGTAACAAACTTTTGAAAATTAATATAGGTACATTAAATTGCAATCCTTCTCAGATAAAATAGTTAAACAAAAAGTACAATGTCAGATTTCTTATCTTTTAATAAATTTGAGAAAATAATGGTACGTTTCACAATATTCCATTATATTCTATCTTACGTTTACTCTTTAAGGGCTGATAAGCAATACTTTGTATTTCTAAATAAACGAAAAGATAAAAACCTCCGCTTATCAGAATGTAACAAATGGTACTCGTAAACATCAGAAAATGTTATGATTACTGCGTTTATCAGATCAGTTAAAAGGCAAGGCAGCTAGTCGTACTTATCTTTCCAATTTATGTTATTTTATTTCTGTGGGAATTATCGAAAACCTGTTAGAGTAAATAATATTTTTAAAAAAATTTTTAAAGGTGACTACGTTAGTTCTGATTCGGTGTAATGAAGTACAATTTCTTGATGTAAATTTAAAGGAATCGTTGACTTGTATTTCATAACCGGGTTTTAATCTGCCGGGAAAATATAGTCACTCGAAACGTAAGTCATGTCCTCATTGTTAAAAAATTTACTTAGCTCTGATTCTTACACTACGAAAAGACAAGGACAGTTGGTGTAATATGCTGCCTCGTTTATACAAGTCACACACAACAATATTTAATAACAGAACAAAGTGTTTGCTTACTTCTATGTGTTTTACACTACGACAGCTAGGAGCATAAAGATAGCAAATTTTTAAATATAGAAATTCACATCTATGTACGATTGACCGAAACTTAATTTTACTTCAGTTCATAGCACATGAAAATAAAACACTTGAAGCTCTCGACGCAGCCAATCGTTGCTCAATAAATTCTTGAATGCAGTAGGCCACATCATTTTCCTTGATCAATCAACGTTTAGCCAAATTTACGTTTAAATTATAAGGATAAACTTTGAAATATTACCTCCGCTTAACCATTATGTTTATTTTAATCAAATTACTCAGTAAACACGACACTAAACATACATTGTAAATTCTGTCCTATGTCAGGCAGTTATCATTTAACACTGTAACAGTGCACGGGAGGACAAAAATTTCGCATCGTGAATGGTGTGTGGAGCAGGCACCTGTTGCCGGAAGTCGGAACTAGCGATTCACCGCATTGGAATAAGTTTGCGCCTGGAGACTTTTCGACGCAACCAGCGGAGCAAACCTGTCGAGTGGGTGGCAGCGAAACAGGTGCAACACGTTAGCAAAGTGTTCTGGACGAAACCTTCAATACGACGATGGTTCTCACCAACTTTATTTGCTAGACCTCATCCTCTGTAAGTTCATTATATTACCAAGAATCACACGAAACCTGAATGAGAAGTGTTATCACGACGTATTTAAAAGGGTTAAATAATCCACGATGTTACTGAACAGTATTGCTTCAAATGAGTTTAAAATTTTTACAGTGATGGAAAACACATTGTAGACAAGTCCATAATAAGTATGTACAGGATTTTGAAACAAGTTAAGAAAATACTACGCCATATCAAGATGTTTTATAAAAACGTTCCCGCTAATTTTCAACTTATCATCATTAACATATGCAACAGGATAACTTAAATATAAAGAACTAAGCCTAACACAAACATTTATCACAGTTTAAAGTCATACTTTATTATTAATTTAGAAGTATTGATAGAGCTCTGAAATTTGTACATTTGGTTATTACTTTATATCACGGAAGTTTTATTATAACCATGATGATATAATATTTGGCAATTCATGTAAGACGAACATACACTGTGATAAAAATATCCTTAACGTAAGTGTTTTATTTTTTAATACGAAAAACAAAACTGTTATTTTAATTTGTTGGGCTAGTATATTTCGTCTTGGATTTTATAGTTGTGTCTTAGCATAACATCTAAAATTTGATTTTTTTTCAGTGTACTAACTGTATTAAGTGGTTTACTTTTTATAACAGAGTAAATAAAATATTGCTTTAATGTTCAATGTTTAGTCATTACAAAAATGTATGCATGAATAGAATATTTAAATATTAAATGGGATGTCACTTCAGAAATCATTACGATTTTATTTACTTCGACAGTTCCAAATATATTACCGATATAATAGAATAATCATGCTTCCATTATTTATTTCAAGCAGAACTGACTTAGCCATGTTCTGTGGTGTTCGCGTTTGCTTAAATTTCGTTTATTTTGCTCATTGTGAGAAAAACAATTGCCCATTATGTCGCATTAACTGAGGGAGAAACGTCAGGTTAACTTTCAGGGAAAAAGTTGCAGTAGTATGAAGGGGGGATTTTTTAGCTGAAAGTCTCGTGAAGATTACTCGTAACTGTTGTGCATCTAATAGATAAAACCAGTGTAAAACTTCGTCAAATATGGAATAAGGTGTTGCAGTCATTATTGGCAATTGTTGATATTGATATCTTGGCTTCCGGAGTTGAGTCGCACGTAGTGGTAGACAGTACCAACGTTACACTTCGCAAATGCAGCTGGCATCTCAACGCGAGGCAAAATATTTATCACTGTTACCACTACGACGTCACTCTACACCAAAATCCTAGATATTGAGTGAGGAATAATTAGTTTTAGCCATTATTTTCCTACGTTTGTGCTAGAATTAGAAATATCGATCAATAATACTTTTAAATTAGTTACAATTTTTTTCGGACGAGAAAACTGAATTCATTAAATTAAAACGTTTTATAAGTGTTACGAGAAATTTTGCTGACTGTTTCAATTTTATGATCCCTGTCAGGAAAAGTTGGCATCACCCTCAGTGCTAATTGGGGAGAGCCAAGAACTGAGTCACAAGCCGACCTTGAGGCAGCTGAGAGGTATTTACAGTTCACAGTAAGTACGAATTATTTTGGAGGGTACTGACAGCTTTTATTAACGAGATTTTTTTTTTTACCATTTTCTCCGTAGTTTATCGTGTATTATATATGTATTCAATAGAGTACTGCAGCCATTTTAAATTAAAATTTAATTGTTTAGTTTTTTGCATAAAATATTTTTTTTAACTTTATTAATCCCTGTTGCGCGTGCGCGTGTATACATATATATATATATATATATATATATATATATATATATATATATATATATATATATATATACATACATATATATATGCACACATAAAAAAATAGACCTTTCAACTGTGTATTACTGTGTTGTTTTATTATTATTATTATTATTATTATTATTATTATTATTATTATTAGAAATTTTAGAGTACATTGGCCAACATAGCTGATTTATAGGATTATCGTAAATTTCCTTTATTAATGCGTGGAATAGCTTCATATAGTTTTACAATAGATGATACGAAATCCTTAGGTACATTATAAAATAAATTACTTTTACAATTTGCTCCAATTTCTCATCACAGCATTGTTTCAGTAAATTTGAATCTTGCGTGATCTGGTATTAATTTATATATATTTTAAATAATTTAAATTATTTTTAAAGGTTTGAATTTAAGCTATACGTGTTTAGATATAGACATTGCTTTAGATGATTTGTCATTTTATGGTATATCATACCATAAACCGAATTGCAGGTTGGATGGTTTGCACACCCAATCTTCAGTAAGGAAGGCGACTACCCTGCTGTCATGAAAGAGAGGATTGCTAACAACAGTAAGGCTGAAGGCTTGTACAGGTCAAGACTTCCGGTGTTTGAAGAACACTGGATCAAACGCATAAAAGGTCTGAAGAATGATTTTGACTATAAAAAGAGCGTTTTTCAAGCCTTAGTTATTATGTTTCGTATGTATTAATTTATATACTTCTGTGAAGAACTAAACAAACAGTAGTAGTTTAATTAATATTTGAGACATGGAAAGTATGAAAGCAGAATGGTCTCCAAGAGTCTGTGTGTTCATATGACTTGTATTGTTGGCCGAATGTTTTAATGGCTCGCCTAAAATACTTCTTCAGCATACTTAGAGACACTGGTAAATCGCGGGAAAAGTTGATTGTTTGCTAGGCTCCAACATACTATGTATAACACTGAAGGTTTTGCACTTATATTGGCTACCGTTTATATGACGTACCGCGTCCCGCTTCAACAGACCCAATTAGAGCCGAACAGTTGTAACACAGAACATACGTGGTTTGCCAGAATACTGTTAGCACGTGTCACGATTGAGATACTACAGTTTATTGGCGACTATGTTAAATATTTTCGCGATTTTCCAGTGTATCTAGATATACTGTAAAATTCCAACTATCCCTGTGATCTGAACACACAAAGACAGGAAACCCGAAGACAATTATTCCACGGAGTGGGTTTTGACGAGTATAGACCAGTGAATTATAGCATGCTACCAAATAATAACGATACATTTGCACTTCTCTGATAATAATCGTTCACATATGCAACTATGCTTAATGGTTATTGGCAAAGTAACTGTGAGAAGAGATGTGTGTCATTTGATTATACCAATCATAATACGTAGGGACCCCTGTTTTTCGCGAAAAGAATTTTGCCTCACTTTGTTTCAGTGCCTTACGTACACATATGCAGTTCTGCTTCGTGGTCAGTGATTGGATATTTTAACTCGCGTGTCTTGGGATTCTACCGGCAAATCACAGACGTGTGTTGTTACGGGAACTTAATTGTAATTGGCTCAGTCAAATGAGATACTGCTCTTCACATAGACACGCTGCCGATAACAAAGAAACAGATCTGCAGATGTGTACGTAAGGCACTGAAACAAAGTGGGGAAAAATTCTTTTCGCGAAAATTAGGGGTCCCTATCAATACGTTAACTGCAACACCACACGTCTTTGATTTGTCGGTTGAACCTCAAGACATGTCGGAGCTAAAACTTACAATCACTGACCATGAAGCATAAATGCAGAGAGCAAATGAGACACTCAAACAAAATTCTATACGCGAAAAGTTCAATGCCCTTGTAATCATAGCGTATCACTAGAGACCTGAAAAATTCGCGTTTACATTTAAACACAAGCTAGAATTCAAATAACTGTAAGTTAGTGCCACTTCCACAATTGACCATTGACGTATCCAATACCTCCTTGAAGTCACTGAGCCAACAATAACAATGCAACTAAATATAGGCCCATTTCACTGTGTCAACGAGCAGCGAATGAGCAAATGTCATCTGATTATGTAAACATATATTCTGGAAGCTAATCTACAGGCAAGTGAAGCCGCGAATTTGTCCTATCTCTACGTATCGAGTATGCAGTATACAAAAGTCAACAAAAGAGGTCACAATTATAAAATTTTCATTGTCGTTCGTGGCAAGACGGTCTTCAAAATTATTCACTTTGCCGTGAGCATTTAAAAATGTTTCGTATAGAAGATAAGACTATATATATCTTACAATGCGCTTTCACAAATGTGAAACTTACAAAATCAGTACGCAAATTCAGCTTCAAAAACAGTAAAACAGAATAAAAAAAATTCAGGCAAACGAAATTTATTCCAAGATTATTACTACCTGTAAGAAAAATGTGAAATAAATTTATGAATTTTTAAATTGTTCAGTTAGCATCGTTAAAATATTACCACAAAGAAATTGAAAAACCAAATATGAAATAGGCGTATGTGGGCGATAAGAATTATTTTTACTTTCAAATATAATTTTAAAATTTGGTCCTTAAAATAAATTTTTCAATATAACTCCCCGACAAATTTATGTAATCCTCTATTGAATGGTTTTGTAATGTTCTAAGTTCGATCCTCCTCAGATCCTCTAGGCGATGAATTTTTCGCATGTCAGTTTTCGTATGCTGTTATTTTACTAACGCGTAAATGACTCGTTAAGAACAAACCAAATTGTTTACAGTTTTTCCAGTCTATTGGTGATATTTTACGAACCGTTACTTACATTTTTTCCTGAGAGTTTAAAAATCAGAGGTTATTTGTTGGTGAGAAAACCAGTATGTAGGTTTGTTATAAATCTAGTTAAACATCCTATGACAGTACAGTAGGCTTACTTGGAATGTGTTTACAGGTACTCACGATTTCTTCGGTCTTAATCTGTATACATCTGATCTCGTGAGCCAACCTTCTGCTCCTATAAACAACTCCGAGATCAGCTTCGAGAAAGATATGGGCTACCTGGTGATAGAGAAGAACTCAAGTTGGCCTTATGAAGCGAGTTCTGGTTTCAGGGCAAGTATATATACATATATATATTTTTTGTGACACATAAAAGCACACTTATTTTTCACTTATTTGTTCCATTCGTACGTAAATGACACGTGAAAAAAGAAAAGTATAAGTCATAAAAAGTAAATTTGTATGATTATATACTGTGCTGTAGATAAATATTTATTCTTTACGTACCAATTTTAAATATACAGTAAATAAAAAGTTTAGTTGAAATTTTACGTAAATTTGCTTGACCCGACAAAGTAGTTTCTTTGTTTATAGTGGAAAATGCCTACGTGTTTCTATTGCTGAAACAAAGTAACTTAGTAGTTTTAATTGTGTTGCCAAAATGTAACTTTTTATCAGTACTACTAAATGTTTGTTTTCTAGTGGATATATTTTCGTGTAAACCATAAAAAACGTTGTAGCACCAAGAATTGAACCGGGAACTGCCTGTACAGACATATTCTTAATAGCATTCACGCCTAAGATTGGACGTCAGTAAACAGCTCGTTACAACGGATATATGGTTAGAAACATTGTTAAAATATTTGTAAATGTATGTTAACATTAGCGTATTATTTTTCTTTTTATGTACCCACTGGTATATCAGGATTGCTTGTACAACAGAACTAAGAATTATTGAATGCACTTACAAAGCTATAATTATAATTGTTGGCCTCAATATGTAATTACAATTAACGGCGTGCACAAACATAAAGGTTTGGTTGACTCACATGATGTTCATTTGTGTAATTCTTATAAATTATTACATTTGCGTCAACCAAATATTTTATTGTCAGGCGATAGTACTTTCGGGAGAACTGACAGGAATAACGATTATTGCTCAATACATACAAGTGTTGTTTCGGAGTGAACTGACACATGTTCAACTATAAATCAGTACTGACGCAGTAGTTAAATATTTTTTTTGTAAGGAAGTGATAGTTAACTATTCAAATTAATTATTATTTCAGGTTTGAAGCAAAAATAAAAAGTTTCTTCAGAGGCGAGTTTATTTTTAACGACTCAGAAAACATTGAAATATACCGCTTCAAATAAAATCGGATTGTTTTGCTCATTCAGTGCACTTAGTTTTGCTGTAGTAATGTAGGACGCAGATTATTGAACATATTTCATTGCTTTAACTATAATTGTCCAGCCATATATCTATCTTTATATATATATTCTTCTATAGAGCTATCTGTTTATGAGTCTGACAATAGTATTTGCGATGTCATCCATTGTTTAAATTGTACCACAAATCCTTACATATTATTTCAGAATTTACTATGTTTACACGAAACGTTTATTCGAGCACTGTAAGAGAACGTTCCATTAGTAATAATTCATGTATACGTTTTATTCACAGTACACGCCGTTTGGCTTGAGAAAGATGCTTAAGTGGATATCGGACCGTTACGACAATGTTGACATATTTATTACTGAAAACGGATGGTGTAGCTACGGAGAACTGAACGATACAATGAGGACGCGATACTTTGTGGTAAGTCTGTACAATAGTTCATTTCCGTTTTACTTAAACACAGAAAATAAACTTGTCTAAGGCTGTAGTATATAGTGCCATTTTTAACAACATTATAACATTAAGCAGTTGGGTTTTTCACCTGAAGTTTATAAATACCTGTAATAATACCCAGAAAACAAACTGGTACAGATCCCACTAAAGACATTTCATGTATCAATAACATTTCTAAATTTTAAGATATTTATCAGCCATTTGTATTCTCTCAGTCATATGGTCGAAATGTAATTTTATAACATTCTTGTAGAGCACTTTTACAGACAACTGAATTTCTTAGAAACTGTGAACTAAAGTAACGAAAATAAGTTGAACCGAAATAATTTATTAGAATTCGTCCTGGACAAAACTAATCGTTTCTGATAGAAATGTTCTACAGCTGAATATATTGCATTCATACGCAAGCTAGGTAACCACATGACAAATTATTTTTATAAAGTAACACAGACAACAGTTATTACACATTTAGATTTATTAAGACTATACATCGATTCAGTAACAAATACTCTCCACATGCGCAGCACTATTTCTTGATGAAACATCTTATAATCAGTTACAAACATTCCGGAATAAGTATATAAATCTGGACATGTTTATTGCGATGTAAATTTGGGGAAATGTTTGAATGGGATCTTTTTATTTATTTACTTCCCTTTCCATGATTTATGCATGTCATATTGGTTTTATTGGAAAAGCGTGTAGAACACTTTTCTGTAACATATTCAACTGTCTTCCTGAAGTGGATTTAACCTATCAGGGTATAAATTATTCACCCCACGCGTGACTATTTACACAAGTCTAGACCACTACCAACACCTTTGTGACAGCATTTTGGCGTGTACAAGATCCTCACTCCATAATCCATAACTGAAAGTCATGTAGGAAACCCTGACTTCGTGAAGGTGGAGGTACTCTTTAATAGGAAATGTTGTGTGCATTTCTGTCCTACTTGCGTAGTGCTCTTTCAGTCTGGACGGTGATCTAGACCTCATGTTATATTCCTTTGTTGACAAGCCTTGCGATAATAGCTGACAGCTTAAGTCAGTTGTTTCAGAGAATTAGAAATTATTTTACTTTTTGCATGCATATAAATATGAATTACATTGGTAGAAATACTAAAATATTTGAAGTGGACAGTTCTATTTATCGCCACACAAAGTTCAAGAACGGCGATTGTTTCATCCACATAGCCATTTGATGATACATAGTCACACGATGACGGAATAATCATCAAGACACTTAACACTGAGTTTCAGCAACTTCATTCAGTATTTAAGTCTGTATACTCGTTGTTTCCAAATGTTCCAGAATTATCTGGCTGCAACCTTGGACGCTGTATACGAAGACAAAGTAAGCGTGATAGGACACACCGCCTGGAGTCTGTTCGATGTATTTGAGTGGACAAGTGGCTATTCGTAAGTAATTATTTAGTTAATTTTTGTCCCTGCGTGGTTGTGTGTTTATATATATAAATTTCTATGTTCTTTTGAGGGCATTCGTCAAGTTTGTAAATGTTAACCCACACTTTGCTGTATGTAATTCACAGGTACTTATCATTTCAATAAAGGTCAGTTAAACCTTACTCATCAAACGTTGTCCGAACAAGTGACAGTGTTATAAGTAATCCTTGATTACTTTCTCTTTACGTAAGAAATTACGTAACAGATAATTTTTAAGATACTTTTAATAAACAAGTATTTATTTGTGTGATATGTGGTGTTTCGCAGGATCAAGTTCGGCTTTTTCTATGTGGATTACAACAACCCTGACAGACCAAGGGTGGCAAAAGATTCTACAAAAGTGTACGCATCGATCATAAAGGACAGAAAACTTCCTGAGAAGTACTTAGATAAAGATGACTAATACGTTCTATGTTCAACATGTGAGAATCATTCATACAACGAGTGCCTTACTTCAATACATTTATAGGTCATTATGACTGTGGTTTTTCAAATTGTTTGTATATTTTAATATATTTGTACGTAGATCCCACGGAACCATTTTAGTGTTCAAAACAATTCATATTAAAAACATTTGTGTTCAGAAAGTTATTATGAAATTGGCACCATTAATATAAGACAATGTTTAGTTAGAAAATGATACGTTTTTTATTTTACCATGATTATGAAAAAACCTTGACAGTCACTGAATAGCCTGCAGCAAATAATTTAGGAAAATTTTTTCGATTTAATATGAAGTGTATTTACAAAAATACGCAACCTCATTAACATTGGCTGCGAATTACTGACATTTAATAATTTTCCGCATGTTCTTATTCACCTTTAAATTGGTGAGGACAACTCGCATACGAGGCTGGAAGTAAGTAACAACTTCCTAACAAACTGCAAACATACAGGATACGGTGTACTCTTTGTCATAGTACACGGTGGTAATATTCGTGCTTGTCTTCCAGAGAGACTGACAGTTGAAACAGAATGGCTTGAAACTCAAATATATCAAGCTGACAGTGTTCGGCAAATAGTGTTGTTTATGTAATTTTCTCATAGCATATTAAGATTCCACTGCAAAAACTATGGATCTCACTGCAAATTAATTTTGCAGTAGAGCAATTAGAAAGTTCGAAAACGCTTTACTGAATCGGTGTATCTTGAAATGTAAACTGCTGTTACTCATTTGTTTATGCTTTGAAATTCTAGTGGTAGCTTCTACACCCATAGTGCTTTGTTTTTCTAGCCATAACTCATTTTTGGCGAAAAAGTGATATCTATCACTTTTGCAGTGGACTCTTAAAATTCAAATCTAAGCCACATTTGATCGTGAATTAATGGTACAAACCAAAATACTTTTAAACGCCTAATTGATTCATTATGGAATTTTTATGGTACATTTAAATACCGATCGCCCTAACATTCGCTAGTAGCGCTGCTGTTAACTGCCGTAAAAATTGTCTCTTATCCTAACGTAAATAGACCACATTGCGTAATTGTGTAATTCAGGTACATCACTTTAGTGCTACGCAAGGCACGTCGGACGTCGTGGGCCCGATAACGTTTCCAGGTAGTGTACATAACCCACCATTCCGGTTTTATCGAACTTTCATTTTCTGTTCAATTTTACGATAACCTGGACCGTTTTAACCAACTGTACGCAATTTCGAATGACTCGTCATCTTTCGCTCGCAATAACTTGTAAACAGTAGTGGTTCAGTTTCACACAAATCTTTGTGTTTAGAATTCATCAGACACGACAGTAAAGAGGCGGGTGATAGAGGGACACAAGACCTACCAGAAAAAAAAATTGTATAACCCGATTCGAAACCGTCTAAAAGTTACGAATTTTTTTTTTTTTTTTAGAAAATTTGGCTGTACTCTACCCTGAGCTAAGCATTTACTGGTGGTGGACAAAGTAATGGTCCATGCAGAACGAAATTTGTACACACCGAAGATGATTAGTGTCGTCACATTTAAAAACACATTTCATGTCAATGAGAGTACAGCCTCGTGGGTAAAAACTTCTCTTTCACAAATGTTGTGTTTCATTCAGAAAGATGCCTCTAGTTTTCACGAGGTAAAAACAAATATCAGTGAGTCACATAAATGATCACCTGCCATTGGAAATACTACCCCATAGTGTGGCAAATTAATTAGTAAAAACCAGTATTTTAAATTAACAAACGTCTATGCAGTAAATGAAGAAAAACATAACGTACTGCATAAGATTTACAGAATGGAAAATCTGTCATAATGTTGGAAATAGTATGTGAGTAAGTAATCAAACCTAATTTTATCTAAACAAATATATTCACAAGAGTCTAAATTATTAGAATGTATTTTGAGTGTAATGTGTTTCATTTGTGAGGATAAAATTAAATATTTTAAATGAAGATGATAATAGTCAGTTGTTTCATTAAAAAAATAATAATATTATCGAAATGGAAAGTTAGGATAAACGAATTGCATCACTAGACACCCTTACGTAGTTGCTGCTTCATATTCACAGCGGCCGCTGTTATGTAGAGGCTAGTGCATTCGCCTCCCACCATAGCGAACTGGGTGTACTTCCTGAAAACCTCACAGGCAGATTTTCTGTGGAAATTGTGTCTAATACATGAAGATTGCCTGGGGAGGGGGGGGGAGTGGTGTTTCGTATACACCTGTTTTCCATTCCAGTACCGCTCCATCCCCACATTATTCACCTTAATTGGGGAGGGGGGGTGAATGTGATGGTATTACGGCCCTTTAACAACGAGGTATTAAGAGCGAATGAGAGTGACATGAGGTGAAGGACAACACAACAAAAGTGCCCGGGCCAGGATGCGAACCGGTGACCCCTCGCACGGCAGACCGGCGCTTTACCGTCAGCGCTACGGGGGCTGGCAGCTTCATCGACTTACAAAATATTGCTGTAAAGAGCTGCACAAATCGCAGTGTAGCAAGGCCTTACATATAATCTCTGACGAAACTGACGCGTAAGTAACATCATATTTATCATTTTTAAATATGTAAATGAGATACGGACAAATCATAGTATTTATTGAAATATAAGCGGTTGTTTAAACTAACGTCTCAAATCTCGTATGTCTTTGTTTATTTTCATGTACATCCCGGGAACTGGTGCAAAAACAATGGTTATGTTACTTCTAATAGAGTTATTATCTGATGTTGACCTTCTAGTTGTCATGTTTACCATTTTAAATATTTAGATAATATACAAACTAATTACAGTATCTCAAACTCTAAGTGGTTATATAAAATAAGTGTCAAATCCTCGTGGTATTTATTATATATTACAATACGCTGCGAGAGGAACTGTAAGGAAAACATGTCCTGTTACCTGACGGCACAACGTGAACTTTGGCAGCCATGTTGGGCACATGACCACATTCTTTAATAAAAGTGAACTTGTAAAGTTTTATAAATATAAAGTTCTTAGCTTGAAGCATTTATTGTGTTGTAAAACAATTGCAAAATATTAATGTAATACGTAAGTTAATATATACTTACATTATATAAATAATACATTCAAGGCTATTTCATGTCTTCTTACCAATAGTACAACCCTGAAATACTACAAGTAGATATAAGTAAGGGTTTTGATCTTCTAAATATTTAGCACCGTTACATCTGTTGCAACTGCTGTCAAAAAAGTACAACTTTATCCTGTATCCAGAGTAAGAATTCTCACGACCTACCTTGAAACATTCGTATGAACTGGTATAAGTCTGCGGTGTGGGAGGTTTTTGTGTCGTATCCCGCGTAAGACGGTGCTATTAGGCATATACGCACATATTAGTGGCCGCTGGAAGACTGCGACGGGACAGTCGAGTTATTTGGACTTCTCTGAACAACTAAGGTCTTGAAAGTGGGTAAGGGGCGACATGGGTTGGATGTGGAGCAGTGTCTGGAGAGTGAAGGGCGAGGGAAACCGGAGATCCTACATTGTCGCCATCCAGGCACAGTTTTCACTTGGAAAATTCTGGTTCAAGCGGCCGAGAATCGAACTGCAATAATGTTGTTAAACATCAAAAGAACACCTCCTAAAGCCTTGCCGCGGAAAGAAGGTACAGGAGAGTGTTGTGATATGCACATATTAAAGACAGATGTCAGACATAACGTGTTCTGTCTCTAAATAAAGGTACCCAACATTAATTAAATTTGCCTCGGCGGGTTAGAAGAGACTGATTTTGGCGTAAATATCTTTGTTTGAAACAGATTAAAGATAATTAAATATATAAGAGACAGAGAGAGAGTACAACCATGAATCAATATCAAAACAGAGTTGTTGTTTACATTGAATTTTTCCACGCGGTAAAGCCACAACCTGGCAGCTAGTATCTTATACAATTAAAACCAATGTTTCAACATGCTCACCGCTAGTGTTGCTTATTGGTACGTACCATTTTTGGATAGCCTATTAGTTTTTTCCCTATTATACATAAAAGCTTATTATGTTATGGTTGTTTTATATTCCATTATAAAAGACAAAATTCAATTATTTTTAATAATATGTATATATACATATATATTCGTAATGTAGCGAAATTGCTTTTGTCTGTATTTAAATTTAGATAGCAATATTACTTAAATATTTTTGCTGAAATATTACTGTATGCACCTGCATAAGCTATCTAGCAGAATGCAGAGCTAAGGCCAGCACGAATTTTTTTCTTCGGAAGCTATTCACTCTGCATTAGTGACATCTACTTCTTAGGAATATAGTTAAAATAACTATACACGCGTGTAAACCCTTTTCCGGTCCTTTGTTAATATTGGAATCTTACATCCTTGCTGTCGAAAAAAGGCTAAAACGAAGGCATTTGTGGTTATTTTTAAACATACTTATCTTGGTTCAGATTATTTTAAAGGTGTATGTGCGGACAACATACCTTTATTTCAAATATTCCGTCATAAAATTATATTGATGCTACTAATTACGCCCGCCTCCGTAACGTAGTCGGTAAGGCTCCGGTGTACGGCGCGAGAGGTCCTGGGTTGGAATCCTGGCTCGGCGATGGGTATTGTGTTGTCCCATACCTCAGTTCACCCTCATCGGCTCTTTAATTATCCTCACACCTTCATATTGTTCCACTTCACGTCTATTTATTTTCACTTTATAAGCTCATAAACTTGTAACGCAAACGAATCAATTTATATTACTTGCAGTTTTATGTGTAGGAAAGACAAGTCTTGATTTAAAATTTCGCACGGACCGCTATAGGCGTAGTTAATAGAGCACTCGCCATGTATGTATGTGTATATATATATATGCATACATATTCGCCCACGTATACTATAGAAAAGAGTAACAACTTTAAATTGCGCATTAATTAGTGGTGTTACTATATTCTCTGTATATCTTTAATTTGCAAATTACCTTAAATTAGTTCGTATATATTTACGTACGCAAACTTCAAAGATAAGATCGTGTCGATTTCTCGTCAGGCTAGTTTCACAATCTCCATAAAATTATTTTCCAGCTTTTCACCCTCTTAAATTTCGATTTTCGAAAAACTCTAAAATTTCCTACGCAACTGTTTCAATCACAGAGCACATTGATGGATCGTTAGGTTAGTGAGACATCGTAACCTAATACAACACCACAAATGAAGTCGAGATGACAAGAAAAAATAAATAGCGAATCACCCTATCCTCAACAACACTGAAAACGAAATCATAAACTTACAGCACACCAAGTAAGAAATACATAACTGAATATATTATCTATTCAAACTAAGTAATAAGCAAAATCCGAACGAAATAAGAAGCAAGTTAACAAACCACATAATATGCACTAATTTCAAATAAAGGAAACCATCGATCGGCACACTAAGCTATAAATGCGCAATGAAACACACCTCCCTAAATGAAATTTGAATGAAAGTAAATATGAAGCTAGCTGTTAAATAATACAACAAATACAAACAGCTTTATCTAGTCCACTTTGCTGAGCGTACCTTAATTGCAAAACCTCTTTGTTTTTAATTCATCTTTATTTCTGAATAATAGTCAATAACTGTCTTTTGTAGTGCAAATAACATATCGATTGCAACTTTTGAGTTATTTCTCCGTGGTCAATATTCACTTTTCGGGAATTCTGTAACATTTGACAACATTTCACACCCGTAATTGTCGAATTTCAAAAAATACTGAGTTCAGTTTTGTAAGTACATACATAAGCTTAATTTTAAAGCAAAAACCACCTCGATATCTCACATGGTTCATGAGATACGGATAATTAATTGAACACACGTTTAATTTTTTTACCGGCTTTCAAGGACGAATTTTGAAAAAATTCTAAAACTACTTTCTAGACATTTACATGAGCACCATTTTGATGCAAAGATAACTTCGATATATTAAGTGGTTTAAGAGTAATAAAGGATTTATCGAAACACATTTAACAGCTTTACACCCACATAATTTCCGAATTTCGAAAAATCGAAAAATTATGTAATATGCATTTGCTGAGGCAATGTTATGGAGTAAAACGTATTTACTATACATCATCAGGTTAGAGAGTTATCGCGAATTTCGCGAACATAGGTTTTGGCCGGTTTCACCCCTTAAATTTTCGTGTTTCGAAAAATCCTACGTTAGTGGGTGCCGACGTCAATTTATGTTTAAAATAAGAAAATGAATATCTGGTACAAATATAAAAAAAAAAAAAATGTTGAAAACCTAGGTGCACCGCGCCCTTAATTTCTCTACTCTAAATGATAATTATTCATGCAGGAATATCAGACTGGCAGTTAATGGAAAGTGAATACCGATATTATTTAAATTTGACCTTTTTCAATTGCATGATATTTGTGGTTTTACAGAAATATTTCCATTTTTCTTTCTTATTCTGAAGTCTGAATATCTTCAATTGATTTTTCCCACTAAACCATCTAGAAATGTATAATTAAATTAATGCAAACCTATATACGCTACATATTTTATTAGTCACGTAGCTAGAAGTATGTTGTGAATTACGTTCCAGGATGGAGGGCTTGCTGTTGAATGTTGGTAAGTCAGGTAAGACAACGTAACCTCACATGTATTGTGTAATATGCCTACGGTAGTATGCTTTTACAAGATAATCGTCCGTAAAATAAACACTAGTAAGTTCTGTAGTAGGGTAGCAGGATATACTACAATAAGAATTGCTACGTTTCAATTCTATGAGAAGAAAATGGATTTCAGAGATGGATTGTGAAATACGTTCAAAACATTACAAGCAATAAAATCACTATGTTTCCGACGTATACGACGCATATGAAAACTGCATTTTTGCACAGCTATATCACAAATTTCAGATACTTGCTTGACTCTTTAGTTTCCAACAGTGAACTTAACTCCAGATTTCTCAAGAATGAAATGACAACGTGCCCTCGTTTAAAGCCCCGTAGTTTCAGCGGCAGGACGAAAACACTGGCGCTAGTTCGGTCTATTGAGCGTATGAGCAGTAGAAAACTCGGGCCACACACCAATGCTACCCTTATCACTTCTTCGCCTCTATGACTCCAACGTGCAAAATAGGTAGAGGACGCCACTAACTACGCAGTAATTGGACTGTTTCCGTGCATGTTACCTAGAACGCTCGGGTGGTAAAGGACACAAGGCTTTATCTGCGTGACTAATGAGCCTATTTTCCCTAATGTGAAAATTAAACAAAACATTACAATCCGTCATGTAATTTCCGAAATATGACTTTTTTTGTATATCACAGTCTTACCAAATTGCTGACCTACAACAAAAATAAAAAAAATGATTGTTAAATAAAATACGGACGATAAATTCCAAAAATACAAACTTTTGGGTACAATCTATCTAGTGGCATCCGAAATGTGACATAAAACAATTTCTATTCGTGTTGTGCTATTTTCTAAAATGGTCGCTCTACCACATCAAAATAAAATTAAGTTAGAGTGACAAAAATGCAAGATATGGAATTTGGTTACAATCGGCCTTGGAGTTTTCGAAGTACGACATAAATTCTTTAGATATTTGTGTCAAGTTATTTCATAAAATGGCCAAACAGCAACCATAAAACCTGCTTAAATGAAAACTTGAATAATGAACTGCCAATATATAAAATTGGTCTCCAACCTGTCCAGTGACACGAAAAAATTAGGTACATTTTTTTTTCATGTCGTGCTTTGTTCAAAAACGTACGTTAGATTATTAACATTACGAATATAAAATGTGGCTACATGTTCCAGTCGTTTTATACTTATGAAAATCAGTTTTATTTATAAGTATGCAGGTGATATTTTCCGAATACGTAGGCCTTAATTAATAAATTCAATTAAAATTAAGCTCGTGTGATGAATCATCACAAATTTCAATTTGGTTTCAGTCAGTTATATGGTACTCGTGAAATCATATATGCACCAAAATTTTTAAGTGACTGCCATTTTTAAAATAGAGCCTAGACATGAACAAAATATATATACGCAAGGTGACCTTACAGAATATTATATGTGTACAGGGTTTGTAGGTGGATTAATATGTGTTAGCGGAGACATACACAAACAAAGCCAAACAAGCCGAAAGATGATCTCACATGACTTTATTTCTCCGGAAAGTAGGCTAAGAAAATACAATCAACCAATACAGATAGCGTGCATGGCCTGTGTATTTTCGAATGCCTCAGTTCTTATGCAAATACTCATACGTAGACGTTACTGAAAAGTAGTTTGTTTATTAGGGTTAGAATTAAATTTCTTGAAGATATTTACTGATTTTTTTTTATTTCCACTGGCAAGACTTCGACCATACTGGTCCTCTCGCACATCTCTAACCAGCGGTACAAGTTCATTCACACATATTGCAATGTTCGGGAAAAATTCAGTGGTTTTAACATTTTCACACAGCATATAGTAAAACCACGCAATTAAAAACAATTATTACCTAACAAACATTCAAATATTTATAATAGATTAAGTAAGATGAAGAAGGAAAAGATTCCACTTTGGCCAATTTTTGGAAAATTAAAAAAAAAAAAAAAACTGTTTTGACACTAAACTGTAGGTTGAATGGGAATATTTGTAGTTAGACATTTGTTTGTTAGGATTTAAGGAAATAAAACAATACCTGAAAAACGCAATACACTTTATGTACTGAAAGTTATATGAAATCAAAGTTGAAGGAATGTTTTCTTTTAATTTTTAATCTCTTTGAGTCGAGGGCATTCTGTAACTCGATGAAGCAATACTTTACAGATATGTTTCCATAATACAAGTATTTATTAATAACTAGAATAGTGTGTTTAATGTTATAATACTGACATTGAACTAACCGTACATTTTCAATGCCACGTGTTGTACATTTGCAATTAGACTACATAAACAAAAGAAACATTACTGCAGCGACTCTTGCGGCGAGTAGCCAATTATGCCTACAATGCTCAGGTTAAGAAGGGAATTATTTCTGTTCACATATAACTTCAAAATTCAAAGTACTATAGTGGTGTAAGGATTCCTAGAATCATTTCTAGTTTTATCTCAACCATAGGCGCAACTAAGGAAGGGGGCACTAGAGCACGCCCCCCCCCTCCCAAATAAATAACCAACCAAGGTCTTAAAAATTACAATTAATTCAATATTTAATAATCAGTTATACTGTTACCAGTAGAATCTTCAATGTTCAGCAATGAAATCTGCTAAAATAGCACTATTTTGCACCTTGAAATCCGACAATTTCCCGGGGGAGGATCCCCGGACCTCCCGCTTGAAGATGTGGTTGGTGATCCTTTATAATATTCGCAGGATAGCCATCCTTCTCCGTCTGAAATTAATAAATTCTGACTACGTTACTGATTACAGGTAGGGGTAGCTCGAGTATAACAGTATTCACAGAATTGTGTCCTCCCCAAATGTACATTCTAGTTGCGCATATGATCTCAACCACTGAAGCGACATACAAAGTACAACTTGGCTATATCACTTCATTTTCGGTGAAATATGGAATATTTTCTTTTTTTCATCGCACCCATTCAATTATGTTCAAATTCTTCTGGTGTACTGTATCAACAATTTTATTCAACTTTCAGAAAAAAACATTTATAAGGAGAAGAAATAAGTGGTACACCAAATTTACAACATACAGCTCCAAAATTATACCCTTTCAGTAAAAATCGAAACTTTCGACAGAGATGCTGAAGGCATTTTGTATTACAAAATGCTTTACAGATAAAGCTTCAGTTGCCGTTTCAACAACAAGCCATAACTTAGAAGACTGGACGGAAAATGACTAAGGTAAACGTTTTATTTATGTCGGAGTATATCCAGGGTACAAAATATTGTAGGATCTACTGTTATGATTACGATGGAAAGGCAGTGGTTAGAATTTTTTGAAGATTAAAGCTGGGCATATTGTATTCATTACCTTAAATAGATACCAAAGCGAAAGAAACTCCAACCATTATATGCTATTATGGTCATTGCAGATGGTAAATGAAAACCGAATTCATGTGTTAGAACACGTCGTAGTTATTTTTCGTTGTGTCTAAACTATTAAGTAAGATATACCGGTTATTAAAGTTAGGACAAATTTGTGTCTAAAAAATGCTTAATTTTTACGTCATAAGAAAATTTTTTCTTTTAGTTTTGTGTTATGCAAACAAACATTTTCTGTCACTGTTTCTTGTTCTGACCGCATTAAATGCTGGTCAGCTATTTGTCTAAGTTCTTCACATGTAAACGGTATTAAAGACGAGCATTAGTAGCACAAATAATTGGCTGGGAAGCCGTGCGTGTAGTTAATAACAAATTGTTTGCTGCTTATTAACATTGTTCGTGAATTATCAGCATTATGTACAAGGCATTTGCTTCTAATCACTGAGTGATATACAGTAAGTCTTAGTTCACTTGCGTATATTGTCAGGTAGATTTGCAACGTCCGAGTGTATACAGAATACGATTAATCAATATTCCACAAAAATTCGCTTCCATAAAGAATAGTTTCCTAACACTCTATATACATGCGACGCAAAGCAAATTATCGGAACTTAGGTTATTTTTACAGTGGAAATATTAAACAAATACAACGTTTATGTGTAAATCAACAGAATATTTCCATGACATGAACTAAACGTTAGGTAGGTCAGTTACATCAGCAGTACACTGTTCCTTGTTACTCCAGTAAGTTTAACAAACCTAGAATTTTATCTAAGAAATTCATACCAAAATTTATATATCAGTATATCATGGACTAGATTATTAAAATGAATCTTTACTGTAATATAATAACGCAAATAATGCAGTATGTTTGTTATAGATCGTTCAGGATTAAGTGAGCACTAAAAATTTAACAATTGGAAGATATCACTAGGCAAAACTGCATTGAATACTTAAAATTAGCCATAGTTTTCTTAATATATATATGGTTGGCAGCGATTTACCGAATATAGTTCCTTGTATTATCATATTTTAATACTCTACTGTAATAAAACGTAGATAAACACGTATTTTGTATGATTAATTAACAATTTTTTTTTATCAAATCATGTAGGTTCCTATCTGCTGCACAACTTTTCTTACACACGCAAGCATTAAGTAACGTGTCCAAAGAGGTAAGGCATTTCCCGTCCTTAGCCGTTACACGCGGAAAGATACAATTTGGCTGAAAATAGAAATTTAGCAGGGCTCTTTTGAGTTCTCACTTTATTCCGGACCGCCTATACCAAATTCTGAACAAGCGTTTCTGTTGGGCATGCACTATATGTAAACGTACGTCAATTTCGCAGATGTTTTCTAGGTTAGGTTAAAAGCCAAAAACGTATAGGTCACTGCGGCGATTATGATTTGGCTGACGATTGTTATGACAAGGAACATGAACGTACCGTGAAAATAAATTTGCCCCAGTTTGTTTCCGTGCCTTACGTGAACATCAGCAGTTCTGCTACATAGACAGTGATAGCACATTATAACTCTAACGTATCTTTGCTCTTCTACCAGCAAATTACAGACATGTGGTGTTGCTGTTACCTTATTGTGATTGCCACAGTCAAATGAGAGGCATCATTTCACACAGACACGATGCCAATAACCATGAAGCACAACTCTAGATGTGGACTTAAGATATTGAAACAAACTGGGGCAAAATTCTTTACGCGAAAATTTTATGGTCCGGACAATGGATGATCGAGTTTGGCCAATGTTTGTAAAGGACTGAGAAATATCAGCTGCTGCCTGATGTAGGTCTAACCACGAAATTGACGCAAGTATATGTGGTATTCCCGTCTTCTAAAACCATACGGCTAGTAATCAAAATCTTTAAAACGGTTTAGATAGTTAAGTATTTGTCAGTATGCTATCTGCTGAGTAACCTTAGATACCGAATGTACGAATCTTATTACTATCTATATATACCGCCTAATCTTTTGAAGTGGAATGACTTTCAATTTTAGCTAATGGTACTTAAAATTTTATCATCTCCACATATCTGGGTAGCAACAAGTCTCAAGCTACTAATGTATTATATTTGTAATAAAATAATATAAACTATCATTCAGAGTTTAAAAATTTGTATTTTGAGATGATTACTAGCATACATATATTAATTACGTTTCGAGTTGCGTAACACTCGTCTCCTAGGCAAACATGGATGAGTGAAAACCTACCTTTATTCCAAAATTAACCTGAGGAACAAGTCGTAGGAAAATGTAGAGATTTACATGTTAAATTATAGTAAGCGGTGGTCAGTCGATCTTGATGATGTTACTTTCCGACAAAAAATTTCTTGTGCCGAGAGGGAGAAATTATTATTGCAGGAATAAAAACGAAGGAAAAATTTATGATATTATGTTTTCGAGGGTTTTTAACAATGTTACTTTTTTCATTCGTAGTTTTTCGGGATATTTAATAAAAATCTTTAAAGTATTTTATCAATATAGACTCCACAGAGATGAACTAAAAAGACGGTGACAGCATACCCGTAGGTTCCACAGATACCGAGCAGACAAAATAACCTCTATATCTTTCTGTCTTTGCTCTCAACAAGGCTCCAAAGTAGGCAGCTCCCTTAAGTGATTACTTCTGTGTACGTTAACTTTGGAAGTAGCTGTCGATACGTTTAATAAGATCACCCAATAGCAAAGGATTAAATCTGAAAACAACGCAAGTGAAAATGACCCATTCCCCATTCTTAGATGGCGCCAGTGACTAAGACATTCCTACCCTACCCTGCAGTGCATAAATGAATGTTAAACAATTAAAATAAACTGCCACTTCTATACACTAGGGTAAGCTAAGGCATAATATTATATGACAATAATGCACCGAATTGACTGATATTTGTTTCATGTCCAGGCGGCTAACATTGCAACTTATTATTTTATAAGGGTTTCTCTCTCTCTGCATGTCACAAACATCTCGATATACTATACGGTGATTGATGGACTTCAACGCACTACAACTCTACGAGTTTAACTAGCCACTTACATTTACCTCATTACTACAAAACAACACGACACCACAACACTCCAGTCTTGCTGAGGGAGAGCTTCACTCTCCTGCAGAATACACAACCACGTAAAATATTAATTTTGTTAACTACTCTGATCCAGCCTTCAGAGCGTTTACTTGACAAAAATGCGTAGTTTTATGCTTGTACTGCATAGTGCGACGTTACTTGTGACTACATTTTACATTTGTAAAGATTTTTAGTTCTAAGTTTTTTTAATAGCGTCATATGAAACTCTGATTTTAGAAGTAGCAGGAACGTAGGAATAATACAAATAACGTGACTTATTTGAAATAAATAATTTACTCCAGATAGAGTAGAGATATGCCGTTTTCTAAAAAAATTTTTTTAAAAACACACATTGAACTTCTTTTGTATTTAAATTGTCTGAAAATAACATAAACTCACTTTATTTATAGCAATTTTCAAACAAAACAAAAATGCTTTGTTATGTATTTTAAATATTTTAGCATATTGTCCACATCATGTAATTTCAGTGTAAATTATTTCATTGACTAAGTCAATTGGTTATTTGTCATTCCTATGTTCCCATAACTTGCAAATTCTGACTATGACGTGCTGTGTTGGGAAAACTATAAGGATAAAAATATACAAGCACAAAATGTAAACACGACTAACGTTAATAAAACGAAAACTTTCTACGTCGTGCAAATATAAAATTATAAACAATCGCCACTTGAACACTCTTTTATGTACGGTTTTGCAGCCAATCTGAGACAGTTACACGCGCCCCGCCTTCGGTTTCAACGATTTGAAACTAGACTGTCGGGGTGCATTTGATTTTACAAACACCCGGTGAGTTAGGGAAGCTTCGGCTTTCGGTCACGCGAGAGCACGGCCTCCGGGGGCATATGAGGAATCTGTGGCGGCATTACATAAGTGGACATCGTGGGAGCTATCCGTAATTTAGATGGTTGTTTGGAACAGAAAGTATTATAGGCATATTTAAGTTTTTGCGCTGCATAATGTTTGTTAAACTCTATTTCGCAGTATCCATTACGATTCATAATTCAGCTCACAAGGGTTATTTTTTTTCTAAATGTTTTGTGTGTCACATCGCGTTCACTTACTACTACTTTAATATCTTCACTGAGTCATGTTGGAGGTTGCTTAACACTGCTCACGTGCAGTGAATGACAGGTGATTAAAATACATTAAGGTTTCTGATCTGTTCCTGGATTTCATAATTCTGTATTGCTAAACTGAGTGAGATATTTTGGTCCACGCTTAACACCTACGTCTTAAGCACTGGTGAGAAGTGACATGAGATCAGTATGGAACAGCGTCGGAATGAGGGGTTCGAGTAAACGAGAGATACCTGAGAAAACCCGCCGACCAACGGCATCGTCCAGCACAATTTTCACATACGAAAATCCGGTGACCAACCCTACCAAGAATCGAACCCTGATAGCCTTGGTGGCAGGTGAAAGGTCTGACAGTTCGGCCACCATAGCCCCTGTACTGTTAAATTTTTTAATAATGCTTTTCCTCATTTTGTTTGATACAAAATTTATATACGGGTGTTTGCACTTCTATCTCACTAAGTCACAATTATGTAATATAAAAAACTTCCATATTCCAAAACAGATGGAGACTTATAAGTGTAATTAATATTTGTTTCCGAAAGCGTGAAGTAGAGAAATAACATGGTCAGGGCTTAACAATAAAGTTATTAGTGGTGCTGAAGGGTGATATGACTTAAGTGTGACGCTACGTCAGAATGATGATGCGAAGGAAACCGGAGATGTACGAGAAAACCCCGTGGATGAATTGCATTATACAGCACGATTTCCCCATGCGAAAATCCAGCTCGACCTGGCCGTCTGTTATACTCGGATCGAATTGGTGGGAGAAAAGCATTCTATCCATTATACCGATCCCAATGAGGATGGGAAATCTCCGAGTATAATTGACGCTTAATTTCACATTCTGATATTCTGATACTCGATGAGCATTTTATATACCCGTCTCGCGATCTTTTCTCGCTAAACATAGCCGTGTTTTAACCCTGGGGAAAGCATCCGCTAATTTACAGGATTATCGTTGTCTGCCCCGTACTTTAGATTTGCCTCAGCTTCAGTTGCCCGCCTGAGTGGATGTATTTCCAGCGTTCAATACCAATAAGTGCGGAGAGCTAAGGGCGACAAATTACCGGCAAGACGCCTCACCCTAGCCTCTAAGTGCAGTCTCCCCGCTGATAACTCTTCTCTGTGAGACATTCCGTTAACGCCTTGCCATTTTACGATGCAATATATTGGATAAAGGCGTGTTGTATGTGCCTATACCTCTTTAAATTTTCTGAACCTAAAATATAATAACTTACATGACATGGACCACAAAAACTGACGTTATAGGTCGCTACAAAACAATCCTTGAATATTATTGGAGAACCTGAAAAAAAAAGTTAGACACACGTGTAATGTTCTCTGAATCTTATTACTAAGCAAATCACTTGTACATTGACAAGTTTACGAATAAACTTGTGTCGGCCGAAGATGAAGATCTGCGCACTTCTTGGCGGCTTGAGCAAACGATCGCCTTAAGGCTCGGCATTTGTCGCCATATTGAATTATTTTATTTTCACTCTTACGAAATTATGAGAAGAAATTTGTGAAATTTGCTACTATAATATAAATTCTATTTACCTTGCGCTACAATAAGAACATAGCAGTTGAACTTTTAACACATATTTAAGCAACAATCAGTACGGCAATTTTCTTAAAAATATTCTTAATTTAATCGATTGATTGCGGCTTAAATATACGTTAAAGGTTCAACTGCGATGTTTTTATTGTAGCGCCAAATAAATAGAAATGATACTATAATAGCAATTTAAAATTTTTTTTTCTTCCCAGAATTTTATAAGAGAGAAAAATTAAATAATTCAACATGGTGACTGATGCTGAGCCTTAAGAGATCTATATATTAAGGATGTCAAACCCCTCATTTCTAGTACAGATACAGGTAAAGATAAAAGCCACACTGGCACGCTTGACGATAACCGCATTGCCTCAAAGCGCAGTGCATTAAACTGGTGTACCGTGTTCTCGATTTAGATGAGTTTTATGGGTCTTTGAGCGGTTACACTAAAATTTTATTTTTTATGTATGAAGCAAGAACAAGCGCAGACTTACAAATCTGGATGATGTTTTTGGGGTTAAAGCAGTGTTTAGTCAGGTCAAGATGGCCCAAAATCATGTTTATAATAAGAGTAGAGTCATTTTTAAGTAACAGAAGCATGATGCACATTTTTTTGTTAGCATACAAACGTATCTACACAGATATAGATGTTTCACATGGAAACTGATCAACAGTTCGTATATCAGGTTTTACCTATGTGTATAGAACTGCATGAAGCTTACTTGCATATTCTTAACAACTCCCATTCGTTTTCATCTAGTAGGTAATCAATTAAATTTAAGAGAAAACACAGGACGTATATTTTATTAATTTCATTTCAGTTTAGTATTTGCAATTTTTCGTTATAACTGATAATTATTTTAGATGTATGAATATATTAATTTAAAATAATGTTTTTTATTCCTTTTAATCATACTATCTGCTATCGTGAACGTACGGGCAGCAACATGATATCTTGTGCTAACGTTCAAAACTCTTGAGATTCCAGACGTCCTGTTTTGTTAGTTTGCTTGGGGATAAAGATTAAAAGTCAGAAGTACTTTTCTTTTCTTCATCTAACGATTAATTAAATACATTTCAACCAATAAAAATTACATTAATAAAAAACTATTGATTTATTTACTAGGTTCGTTATGCCAAAAGTTGTACGTCCATTTAAATTGAAATTTGTTTCTAGAAATAAACCCATACATTTGTTCCGAATAGACTTCTTGTGATTGGAAACGAGATGTCAAGGTTGATTCAAAGTCAAGTGGTAGTGCTTATCAGATCTATAAATTCGGTCGAGACATACTAAACACTAGAGGAAAGTAATAAACACTTAACGTGAGACCTGTATGAAAAAAAAGGACACGTTTTATACCTAAAAATATCAGGTGACGAGCAGAGACCTACTGTCAGCAAGTGGTTTCTGAAGTCATAATTTCCTAACCTGTCACCTCGAACCCCATACTAAATTACACTTGCAACGATAATTAAAGTGATATGCATAAGTACTACATATTATCATAGTTGGTATTTACGTTTGTTTGTCTAGTAAAAATTAATTACTTTATATTTGTGTTGAACACTGCGCAAACTTTTACACATCAGGTAACATATAATTCTTCTAAATAAAAAAATCGTAGACCAAACAGTTATTCCACAATCACTCATCAAATTCGCAAAATGGCGTGGCGGTATAGTCAAAATGAAGAAAAACATTACTTAAGCTGCAGAAAAAAAAGATAATTCATGTTAATACTAAATACTGTGAGCTACTTCAAAACACCTTTGGGTATATATAGTTTTAATTTAATAAAAAATATTAAAATTTTGCATATATTTGAGCGGTATTTTCAAAACTAACTTTTATTTCATCATAAAATATATCGATACACTAACTTTCAGTTCATGTGATTTTGATTTCGTAATGTAATTATTTTTAAAAATTATTTCTACACCGCAACGACAATTTTGTGATTTTGATGAAATATTTGTCAAGAACTGTTTGGCTAATATTTTTATTTGGAGAAATGACATGTCATCTGATACGTTAAAGTTGAACAGGGTTTGGTATAAATATAAAAAAGAATTTTTACTGATCCGACACATTTAACGGGGAGTGTTAAACTATTTTATTTTATTTTTACCCCGTTTTTGAGCCAAAACATTTAATATAATCGTATTATCAAATATTGTTTTCGGAAAAGAACAGACATTTTTTTTTTGTAAACTGTATGACACAAACAGTAATGGAATCTTTCAAATTTGTGATGCTGAATCATTGCAAAGGAACTATACGTTAATTTTCAAGAAATCTTTTGCAATGATTCTGCATGACAAATTAATGAAAGATACGAATATTATTTATGCCGAGCGGTTTACCAAGAATGTATCCTATGCTTTTTCAAAGAGAAAATATTATTTATAATTGAATTTGAGTATATGTTATGATTAAAAAACTGAAAATACAATAAAATTGTCTAACATCCCCCCTTAAAGAATTTACCTTGTACCAATGTCTGGAAACTGGGAGTAAGGGAGCGACAAGGGTCACAGTGACATGTACACCAATAGACAAATAGAGGTACACGGCTTCTGACGTCACACACACACCGCAGGGGAGAATATTATGGGAAACAAAGCTTGTTTACAAACATGATAATTTGTTGGTGATACAAAAAATTTTGTGCGCTCATAGACTTGCCCGCAAGTGAAAAAATTATTAGTTTCATTTCATGGTTAAGATACGCAAATGCATAATATCAATGTTAACCTGAAAAAGCGGCAAATTCCAAACAAATAATCAAGTTTCTTTACATACGTCTCATCTGGGACATGTGAAGCCAAACCCCTGTATGAAGGATATGTTCGGTTGCGGTATCCATGGAGGTAGTAACTGTATACCACACCAGACCGGAGCTCCGCCTCATTTCAAGTCGTCCATTGAAACGTAGTTTATGTGGGTAAGCCACTGAACCGTGAACCAGTGTGTAGATCTTCCGTCAACGACTCGTCTGAACACCACTTCAAAACAGTATGAATATTTTTAATGTCCCAGATCCAGAAAAAAAAAAAAAGCAAATTCGAGTTCACACCTTTGTCGTAGTTTTGTTGGTGTCTGTAATACATTTTGAGATACGGTAGTCAGATTATATATATATATGTATGTATGTATATATATATATACACACACACACACACACACACACACTAGCAGTGCGCCCGTGGCTTTGCTCGTGTATATTACTCATAGCAGACAATATTTACTTTAATTTTAAAACCTCTTTGAACACCAGATATGTAGTTCAAGTAGCAAATGTCAAAATGACAAATCTGCTAGTTAAGGTAACTCTGCAGCAGGATAAGTGGCTATAACTGTCCACGCGAAAAGCAGTGTTAAGTTTGTTCCTGCCACTAACAGCGACACTGCCTGGGCCTTATTTATAGTCACAGCGATGTTGACGTTGTGGGGTAATTACAGACCCTTTATTGTAAGAGGGTAATCGTATTAAATACGTAGTTTACGTGGTATTAAGACTGATTTCCCCCGAGCTAGAAACAACTGCGCCACATAACGTCCATGTTATTCATGAACATTAAATTAAAAAAAAAAATTCTGGGCTCAAAGATGCTGTACAACAACAAGTCTCGATAGAACTGTAGAATGAAACCTCTACATAATTTTTTTCTCGTTGGTCGGACTTGCTTTTCGAACAGTCTGCTTGGAAAGCTTACAAACTCAATTTTCTTCTTAATAATTATGTTATCTTATAAAACAAAAAATAATTGCACTATTCCTTTCGGTGGTTACGAACGCGTCATTCTGAAGCGAACAACACCTCAGTATCTGTATTGGCTATGACACGTATCATTGGCTGAAAACAAATTTTACGCTTTTTCACCCCTGTATGTGTCGAATTTCGAAAAATCTTAATTCCACATCTTTAATATTTGTATAAGCATCCAAGTAATGTGAAAATCACGACGATAGGCTGTTCAGTCAAAGCGAAATCGATCATTCATTAAATATTACATTTCACCCTTGTACATTACTAAAAGTTCGAATTTTGAAGAAATTATAAATATTTTGCGGCTATTTACTTAAAGATCATCCGTAAGAAAAAATAAACTGAATATCCCGATGGGTTCGAAGATTTATCTAAAACACATGTCTTGTCTTTTCACGTCCTAAGAGGCTAAATTTCGGAAAACCATTGAATGACATTTCAAACTACTTTATTGGTGCCTCTTGGACGTGAAAACCACGACATAGCCCTTTGTGTTCAAGATATATCGATGATTAATTAAAAATACATTCCTCAATTTTCACCCCTTTTCATCTCCTAGGTAATGAATTTCAAAAATTCCTGTAATTTTTTTTTAGGTATTTGACTAAGCATCAATCTTGGACAAAATCACGTTGCTATATAAAACATGAATGGAGTCGATATATACATCGGAATAAAAAACACATTTTCCCAATTTTTACCTCTTTGGGGCTGAATTCGGAATTTTGGATATTTACAAAAACATCAACCTAAACCAAAGAGCACTTCTTCTATATCTCGAATGGTTCGATAGATACGGATGAATATTCAGTAACATATTTCACGTATTTTCACCCCCTTATTTATCAAAATTCGAAACATATTGGTGACCTGTCTTAGTCATTTGTAAACGTAACGATAGCCAATTGTGTGCCATTTTTATAGACGATTCATGAATAAACATATTTTAACCTTTTTTGCACCTTGGGGGTCGAATTTCAAAAATCCTAGGATCGATTATTGGGTAATTACGAAATAAACGTTATGAAGTAAAAACCAACTCTTTATCCCGAAGGATTCGATAGATTTAGAAAATTTATCGCAAACACATTTAAGGTCTTTTCACCTCCTCAAATATTTAATATCGACGAATCCTTAAGTTGGCTAATATGAATTTTTAAGTGTGTCCTACTGAAGTAGAAATGGCGATGATAGGCCGTCAGGTTCTATCTCTATCGACGTTCCTTCAGAAATTCATTTCACCCCTTTTCACCCCCTCAGATGTCGAACTTCCAAAATCCCTTCCGCTCACACATACGACCTCAGGGAAAACAACACAAAAATTTTCACAATTCTAGGGCCAGAGGTTTGAGGTGAAGTTTGACATGTCAGTCAGTGTTCTCTTGTATGTATGTATGTATGTATGTGTATATATATATATATATATATATATATATATATATATATATATATATATACACACACACACACACACACACAATTTTGAAGGGCGTAGTAGTAGTAGGCGTAGGAGGAGGAATAGGAGTAGGATTAGGAGGAGGAGGATGAGGAGGAGTAAGAGTAGGAGGAAATGTCTGTAACTGTTTTCATAGGTAGGAAAATAAGTTGGATATAGGTTAATAGATTTTTGAACAGAATTTTAGGTAGTCGTACACACATAAATAGAGGTTCACAAAGGTATAAAAAAATAATGTCATTGATTTTTTAGTGTCTACATTCATGCGCGTCTACTTTGTATTATGCCTCAATTAGATGGCGTTATTCATCAGTAGACTAAACGCTAGTTGGTAGGTATCTGTAAAATATATTTAAACTCTTTAAGGTTTAGAAAAGTCTTACAAAAATATTTTAGACAAATAAAGTCAATATTTATTGCAACAGGATATATGACTAAAATAATTTTTGTATAAATGATTGAAAGCTGAAGAATGTTTTATTCATTATGTAACACTTGGCACTTAGTCAATTGAGGCATAGCACCGTCAAATTATGCCTCATGAATAGCGGCTTTATGAGGAAAACAAATCAATCAGTTAAAAGTAAATATATTTTATCACTCCGTTCAATAAGATAAAGTGTACTTAATTTTTGTACGAATTGCAGAAGAAAATAAATATCTTCATCGCTTCTATAACTCATCTGTTATAACTTGTGAATGGTTTTCACACATTTGTTCTCTCAGTGAATACACTTGATTTAGTCTCAAAAATTATCATTGTGAATTTGCTATTGCTAAATTTGTTAAATGTGTGAAAATATGTAGAATAGGTTTCTGTTATTAAATCAAAAATTCTTCTAGCACATTGGATTGAATTACCAAAATTATTTTGGTATACAAAAGCGGATAAAACAAACTCAAGTGACGAGGAATGTTAAAATTAGGCATTGACATTGTTATGTTGCTTAGATGTCTGACACTTTTGAGATTTTATATCATTACTTTTACACAGACATAGGCACATTCAGTTGGTTTTCTGCCACGTGCAGTTATATTACGTTTCTTAACTTCCGTAACATCTTACATACATATAAAATGAATAAAATCAATCAAAACATATGTTGTGAAACGCATAGTCTTCAAAAAACGTGTTAGCCTTATTTCAAGTGATAGTACGACTGCAAATAACGCTGCTTTAACAAATTTCAATAGTACTATTTCCAATCACTTTGTTTTCAAAGTAAGTTATTTTCCAAATCATATTGGCGTACTACAATTTAATAAATGCATTCATATACGTCGCCGTTGTTCATATTATGCCTTTATTAATCATAATATTAAAACACCGAACAATTGATCACTAGTACGGAATTTTTCGAGAGACACACATGTGTTTGACTCTCTTAGACCCACTGGTTTCTGCGTTATTTTTAGAATAACGTGTGGATAAAAGAAACAGTATATGAGGTAAAAGTTCTTCTCGAAAAATATTAAAAATTAAGTTATTAGCGTAGCTTTCATTTGTTCCGTGTAAGAATAAACAGGCAAGTGTTATTTGTAAAGCTACATAATAGACAGTTACTTTATATTTCACCAGTTAAACCAGTTACGAAACGAGAGACTCAGTCGGTAGGAAGAAACAAATATAAAATTCGTAAAAAAAGTAATTTGTCATTAGTAAATGTTATCAATTGATCAGAGGTCGAGACAAATCCACACAACGTAATCAGCAGACATATTATCACCGTATATAACTGCAAATGCACTTCATAGAGTACATATAAATTAAAACCCAGACTTCTGACTGTCGTGGACTCCTTCGGCACTACCATGGGCACCGCTGTGGTTCTCTTGTTGTTGGCCGTCACTAGCCTGTGTGTAGAGGCCAGGAACCTCACCTTCCCAGATGGCTTCTTGTTCGGAGCAGCCACAGCGAGTTACCAGATAGAAGGAGCATGGAACACTAGCGGTATAGTACTGTACTTCAACTATCCATTTTCTTTGGGTCAAGTGTTCCGCCAACTTGAACTCTTACTTGAACAGGGCCTGGAAACCGGCGAGTGTTGAATTTTGCAGTAATAAATGGTAACAATGTTAGTTTGCAGAATCATAGCTTACTTATTATCACAGTTTTTTAATATTATACAAATGTTTTATGTAAGTCGTCAAATTTTAAATAAGCATTACATGATGACTCCAAAAAGGGAGAAATTATTTGTAAAAAAAATATATTTGACTAGTAACGTAAAAAATATCGGTAAAACAATGATGTATTTTATCAAAGCTTGAGAACTATTAATTTTAAATAAAGGTTTCAAAACCACAAATTTTATATGTATAAAAAAAACAAGTAAAACGAACTTGCTTCGAATCTCTTTTCTTAAAAGAACTACGTATTCGGTGCATAAACCTAGTTGTAGTGTATCACGCTAAACTGCTAGTCGTTTTCCAAATACGTCTGCCTACGAAATAAACACTACTCCTTACCATGCCTTTATAATCTAAACAATGTAGCAAACTGATAATAAACATATATTTGTCCAAAAATCACCACTAGTAATTCGTAAGACTAAACTTTCAGTCTAATTAGGGTTCTACTATATAGTGTCAAACAATTTTCGTGTCACCGATTTATAACTACAAAATGACCACTATGATAACATTGCACACATCCGCGTGTATATGATATGTGGTTCTCATCGAGCGTGGCAGTGAAGCCCTTATTTATCCTTCTTTCTCCGACCCAAACCTGGTAAATTACATCCGGTGCATAGGCCTCGACACACACTCATATAAAATCTTGTTCTCTATTGAGTTCTACGCTATTTGACGCATCTATAGAAGATAAATTATAAGGTGTAGCTTTCAGCAAACATTTTCCAAATTTGCGCAGGGAAAATTGATTTCGGCACCTACAATAAGGTCTGCATAATCAAAATATTTATGTGCCCATATCTTATGCACAAACATTCTCAGCTGATTATTATGCAGTCATTAGAGAAAGTCACACATAAATTTGCACAAAGCATGAAACTGGGAGAGTTATTGGTCATTACCTGCGTATAGGTACCATACCAGCATTTGCTTGAAGCGATTTTTGGAAACCATAGGAAACCGAAAACAAATATGCCGGAACCGAAAATCGAACCCAGGTCCTTAAATGTGCGTTTCTAATATGTCACATTTGCGCCACCTCGTCCGAGGTTGTAAAATGCTACCTGTTTGACGTGGGTAGTGCAGTAATCATTTAATAAGTTAGCCAGTAATTACAATGATGACAGTAGAGATAATTATCACAGTAGTAAATGGTGAGGACGGTAATGGGCTCTAGTGACTAGTTGAAACGTAACTATAACTAACGGTGATTATAAATTAGATGCTGTTTATTTCTGCAGTGCGAGCGAGAAAGAGAAATAGAAAAATTACTTTTTGAAACTATAAGGAAATGCTACCAACGGATAATAACTTACTGACTTGCAACAATCAATTTTAGAATTAGTTTCAATAATTACTAGGTTCATCAAAGGTGAATCTGTTCTTCTGTCAATGTTGCCTGACAAAAAAAGAGAGAATACTACCGATTGATATAACAGATTAAAGAGGTTTGTATATTTCACAGTTTAAACAGAACAAATTGAACTATTTATTCTATTATTTTAAAAATACAATTTCGGTGTGTAACTAATCTGCCAGGTCAATATTTTCACTTGATTTAGTTTACATGAAATAATTACTGAAAACCATTTACAAAGTAAACATGTAAATAATTTTTGTCTGCTCGTTTTTCTAAGTGAATTATGTGTTTTGATATACTGCACTTAAATGTACGGTAATATTTGCAGTAGTCCTACTTAGTAACAAGTATTCTTGTAGTTTAGAAGTTGTGAATAGTTGAGATTTGGAAACGTTCACTTTCGCTCTGTTGCTAGATGTAAAGTTATGCTGCTTTGAAAATTTCACAATTTACTTCAAACGGTTCATTTTTAAGAAAGCGATGCACAAAAATTACACATATAACCGGTTAGTAATATCAAAAAGTTACTTTAACGACAACTTGTTCATCGTGTTCATCGTGCGCTAGTAGTTAAATTTGTTAGCATGACGTTTCTATCGTTGAGTGTTAGGTTCACATTGTTATGTTTGTTTAATTTTGGCGTATATTTTCCATCATCTTATGGGCTAATTAATTGAACGCCGAATTACAATTAATGTGATTTTATGCATCTTCCGCACGTCTAGGTTAAATGGAAATTTGTGGTTTCTTCAACTAATGACGATCACGGTTTTAATCTAAGAGTTTATTCCTCTAATAAAAGCTGTAGTTTTTACAGGTTCCGATAGAACAGTTTCAATAATTTTAATCTGTAGAAAGTCATCGAAAAACTGAGAATATTTATGGTTTATAGTTCATAACGTATAAAATAAAATCGTGTCCTGCTTTCCATCTTGATAGCCACAGGTACAAAGAGCAGGATGAATGAGCGAAATTCATTGTAATTTCGTATAAAATTAAAGATTATAAAACAATAACGTTAAACATGACAGTGTTTAATGTGTTTTACGCTAGTAAGTCAACCACGAAATAATGATGTAGCAATTTTGTTGACTGCAGGCAAAGGAGAGAGTATATGGGACAGACAGGTACATACTCATCCAGAATGTATCGCTGACCAAAGCAATGGTGACATCGCTGCCGACTCTTACCACAAGTACAAGGAGGATGTGAAGGTTATAAAAGAGATAGGGGTAAGTCAAATAACTCCTGTTGCTATCCATTGTCGATCCGTATGTTTACTCACGTACACGGATAAAAATGTTCTGTGGTATAGCTACAAAATATTTTGTGGGTATTTAACCTGCAAAATTTATGTTGTGGTCAAAACAAAATAATTTTGTTGACACCACCAAAAATATTGTGGCCACCACAAAATTATTTTGTGGTTACTAAACAATGATATGGCAGGGTAGACTTTCTACGAAATTTTTCTTTCAGTGTATGTCCTGCTCACGTTCCTCCCCAGATTTCTGCACGTAATAATACGGAGGTAAAATTTCATGGTGTTCTGTACTGCTACATAGTTACATAGAGTGTCATTATTACCTTTACTTATAGCATTATTTTACTAGTGAACGTTGCTAGCACAACTTTAATTCACCACATTATCTCAAAGGTATTTTTAACGCTAATTTTACCATGTTCTTCCTCCCGACACCATAAAACTTTTGATTAAACATTTTACTTGGCAATAACTTGTAAGTTGTGCTGAAGAGTTACGAGACACGCTACGTATACATAAATATGCATATATAAAATTACAGGGTATTGTTAATTCACTATTATGGAAATAACAGGCGTTAACAAATTCGTGAACGAAGTACAAATTTTACCGTCTGTAAATACACATACATTTTTTTTTTATTTTCTTCGTAAATATCCTCATTAATTCAGCAGTTTTTACGATAAATAACATTCAAAAGAAAATAGTTATATTTGGTATTCATCTTGTCAAAATGAAATGAAAATCATGTACAGCTATTTATAACTCCACAGTCTTTTTTTATAACCTTACACAAATAGTTGTATTTTTTGTGTTATAGTTGTTATTTTATGGACACTTTGTTCCAAATTACTCAATACATGCTTACGGCCATAAACCGTTTGGAAAATTATTTGTATTGGTAGCAGTATTATAAGAAACTTATTTAATTGTATACGTGAGTTAAAAAAATTTATGCTAGGTCCCAGCCAGGCACTGGTACGTACACAAAGAGTGCAAATAATAGTAAGAAAATATTTAACGACAAACATGTTGCCAGAATTTTGTATATGTGTGTAGTATATATAATACACTATATATAGTTCATATATTGTACACATGTAAATACTTATTTTTATTTTATTAGTTTAGAATTGATGGTGACTTCAAGGTGGACTTGAGGCATATAGATGTTTAGCATTATCTTATACGGTTGCATTTACTAAGTAACAATGATCGAACATGGCAGAAGTTGTGTCTGTAACATTTCTCCTGTTCTGCAACAGACGTCAAATACAAATAATAAGTTGGTAATATTCAGTTTCATTCTATAAATTTAGAGTGATTCACGTAATATTCCAACCCAAGTCATTAAAAGCAGAGAATTCAGTTAATTTAAAATTACTTTAAATATGAACGTTAGTTTGACATTAATAATTATTGTTATTATAGATTCCTACTCAGCCTAACATATAACCAAGTTCTAATTGTGTGCTTGCTATTTCCAACGTTACAGCTCAACCACTACCGGTTCTCCATATCCTGGCCAAGGATCTTGCCTAAAGGAGATGTTTCCGAAATCAGTCAAGAAGGCATAGACTACTACAACAACCTCATTGACGAGGTGGTTGCTAACAACATTACACCAGTTGTAAGTAACTTTCACAACTAATTATTCTCACACTAATGTGAAAGACTTTATTTGTGATCATTTGTTTTACGCAGATCCTTTATGTATCTTAATTTGAACTCGGAAAGATATTGTTTTGTAATATTCGTGACTAACTACGATTTGTTATATCGATGTAATGTTTCACCTTTCTGTAACTTGAAACATGAAGACCAGCAGCTTGTGGAATTTCACTCATACTTCTGTGAGTTAGGTTTTCGCAAGTCAGCAAACAGCTGTTGAGGTTAATGAGGATTTGAGAAATAGTTGTTACGGAATTGTCACAATATTACTTTCTACGTTTCTCAAGAAAGCACAAATTAAAAATAATTACGCTAAACGGTGTACATATTACAACGTAAGAAACAAACAAAGATAATATGTGATTTAACAAAAAATTCTGAGACCCAGTTTTTGAAGCAATGTTGAATGTAAGGGAAATAGAGGCAATGAATTGAATTGAATAGGGAAAAGAAGCTGTGCCATGCCTTTTTATCCCATTATAAAAACAGCTCTTTTAAAAACTTTTAACACACATTTACAACAATCACTATATCTCGTCTGTCCCGCCAAAATGTACACTTGTACATAAACGTACATGTTATATTTGTGACACAACTATTTTCTGTCCGTATATGAATTAAACTAGCAGTACGCCCGCGGCTTTGCTCACGTACATTAATCAGGGCAGATAGTATTTAGTTTAACTAAAAAAAAAACATTCGTACACTTTTGTACACCGCATAGGTAGTTCAGTCATCAAGTGTGACTTTGACAAATATGCTAAGTGTCCACGCGAAAAACAGTCTTACGTTTGTCCTGCCATTAACAGCGACTTCGCCTGTTTATAGTAACAGCAAAGTTGATGTGGGGTAATTACTAACGGTTAAATGTAAGAGAGTTATCAAATTAAATACGTAGTTTACGTGGTATAAATAATTATTTATCCCGAGCACAACCATCGGTGATACTGCCCTCAACAACTTAATTGTCATTCAAAACCTTCGCTTGAAGTGAAGTGGCATTAGAGAGTTTTGGCGGGATATTGTTTCTCTGAAACATAAACGTAATTAGTCCCCCAACCTTGAGGTTAGTTAGAAGGTATATGTAGGCTGGTGCTGTTCAGGAATTTCAGTAGATGATGGACTACGTAATCAATTTTATCACTTTCGAAATTCATACAAGTTACACTAATTTCATCTTTCTTGCAGTTTTTGTGTGTCAGACTTGCACATTTGCACATCCTTTAAAGGAATTTTAAAAGAATTTGAGCTCAGAACCTCCCGAACTATATATCGGAGCTAAAAACAACTGTGCCACATAACGTCGAAATTATTTATGAAAACTAATTTTAAAAATAAAATATGAATTTCCTGGGCTCATGGAAGTTGTACAACACCACATCTCTATAGAATTGTAGAATGAAACTCAAAATTTAATTTATTTCTCGCTGTCTGTACTGGCTATTCGGATAGTTTGTATTGAAAGTTCACAAGCTAAGTTTTCTCTTTAATTAAGTTACCTTACAAAATAAAACTTGCATTACTTTTTTAGGAACTTGCGTAGGCATCATTCTGCCGCGGACAACATTTCGATATCGATACTGATTAGATAAGTATCATCAGCTGATAGAAAACAAGTGTTATGCCTTTTCACCACTTTAGGTGTAGAATTTCGAAAAATTTTAATTTCAAACCTTAAGTATTTGTTAATGTGTACAAGTGAAGTGAAAATCACGATGATAGCTTATTCAGTCAAAGCAAAATCGATCATTCATTAAAAATCACAGATAACCCTGTAGAGCACTGAGAGTTCTAATTTTTAAAAATCTTAAAGCCTCTTTGCGGCCATTTACTTAATCATCATCCCGAAGCAAAAATATACTAAATACCTCGATGGTATCGATATATATATATATATATATATATATATATATATATATATATATATATATATATCGAAGATTTATCAAAACACATTCCAGGTATTTTCACCTCTTTTGAAACTGAATTCCGAAGAACTCTTTAATTACATCTTAGACTATTTTACTAGTGTCACTTGGAAGCAAAAACACGACAATAGGCCGCTAGGTTCAATATATATCACCGTTTAATTGAAAACACGGTTCATCACTATTCATCCCTTTACACATCCTTAGGTGGGAAATTTCGAAAATTCGTGAAATTACTTTTCAGGTATTTGAGTAAGCTTCTATCTTAAACTAAAATTACGTCGCTATATAAAAGGTCAATGCGGTCGATATGTATCGAGTGTGAATCGAAATTACATTTTACCCTGATTTTACCTCTTTGTGGCCTAATTAGGAAAACATATATTTAATTGATATTTTGGATTTTTACATAAAATAATTTAAAGCAAAGAGCTTTTCGATATCTTGATTGGTTCGACAGATATAGAGTAAAAATCGAAAACACATTTCACATATTTTCACAGCCTTATCAAATGTCGAAACGTGTGTGTCTATATATATTGTTGTAAAAATACTGTTTTCATTAAAAATGGTTGATATTAACTTAGGTCAGTAAATTGACTCCTCAAAGAAGAATTGATTAAAGAAATTTAGTCAGAGTTCAGTTACGAATGTTTTTTTTTCAATTGCACCCGTTTTATTTGTTTAAAAAATTGCCATAAATTCGATAGTTGTAGCCAATATAAAAGCTACCTAAATTTTTAGGAATCGAAAATCCTTATAATATGGTTAAATATTCATAAAAAATATATGTTAGTCTGTTGACTGGTAATCTCTGACTTTGCCTTTCGGTCAGTATGGAATGTTTATTATTCTTTAAGCATTTGTATACTACAAAACCTTTTATTTGAAAAGGTTATAAAATGATAAAATGGTTTCACAGTTGCGTAATGTACTGCTTCTCGTAATGTGGCTAGCAAGATATCTTAATTCAGAATAGGCATCAACCCATACGGCATGTTTATGCTTTTTTATGATAGCCAAATTTTTCTTTTTTGTTTTCAAGGTAACTATTTTCCACTGGGATCTTCCACAAACTCTTCAAGAAATTGGAGGAATGGCCAACCCTCTTATACTTGATTACTTCGCCGATTATGCAAGGATTGTATTTAACAACTTCGGAGACAGAGTAAGCACTCTAGTTTGTAAACTTCATTATCACTTTAAGAATTTGAGTAATATTTAGATAGTTATGTATTATTAAATATATATTTAAACTTTTACATAACAAATTAAATAATAAATTTATTATACAATTATTTTTTTAACTCTGCAAGGTAAATTTTACGTTATATTCTTCACAACTACTAAAATATTTTTTTAAATAATTGCGATAAATTTTCAGTTATCATTTTCTCCAAATTTCAAATTCTAGTTTACGATTTATTTGCTTTTCACCATATGGGTGATTTATTACATGCATTCCAATAAAATTCGCACACAATATTTTTTGCAGACCGCCAGTTCAGTGAAATAATTATAATTTTTAATAATTTTACGAAAAACTGCGCCTTAACGAGACATTCTTTCCTCCGACGAGAAACTGCCTTCATTAAAACAGCATTGCTGCGGACTTTTTGTGCAGGTGAAGTGGTGGATAACATTTAACGAGCCGTATCAAATAACGTTCGGATACACGTCAAAGTGTTCCGCACCAGGAGTCAATGACCTACCAGGAGTTGCAGCATACATTGTCGCTCACAACGTGCTGAAAGCCCACGCCGTGGTGTACCATATGTACGACGACGAATTCAGGAGCACGCAGAATGGTAAGATAGCAACGGCTAATGTCAATAACACATACTTCTGATTGTTAAGAGATGATGGTATATCACGAAAATATGTTGTGCCAACATATCCTTAAAAAGGCCGTAGTTAATTGCAACACATATGACTGGGTAATGTACACCTGACACAACGTATTTGTCTGCAGACCAACAACAGAAATATAGTATTACAATAGCGGGATTCTTATTTATTCAGTCAAATAGAGAAACAGCTTCACGTACAAGCGAAAGCTAGCGATCTTCTGGTAAGCTGAACGTACGTTGAAACCTATCAAACAGTCAATTTAAGATAAACCATCATCTCTACTGAATGTATGTTTGGAGATCAATTTTATCTTCCCTGAACTCATACTTAGAGACACTGGGAAACCGCAGGAAAAGTCGACTGTCGGCTAGGCTCATATGTGCTGTGTGGTTACTGAAGTTTTGTATAGATTTTGGCTATATTTTTTTAAGTACTGTTTCTCCATTCAACATGTCCAGTTTAAACTGTGCAGCTTTAACACATAACGGTGTGAAATTTTCCAAAACTGTTCACACGTTTCACAAACTTTATCATCCAGTAATAGGAAGATAGAGATACGCCAGGTTATTGAAAACTGCTTTGATTTAAAATATTTTTGTTCTTAGGAATGTAAAACGTAATTCCTCAATGGAATAGAACGGAATAATTCAGCAGATCACGTTGGGCTAGAACGTTTTCCTCGATTGCATGTGTATTGCTTCATTCCCGTCACAGTTTAAATCAAGAGAAAAATAATAACTTTAGCCACATATTTGTGACAATTTAATTTAACAGAATATTTTTAGAGGTAGCATTTACAAAATTATATACCGAAATAATGTGATGTATATATATCTTCATGGGTTAAAAATAATTGTTTCTGTGGTAGAGTATTTTTTAACACGTCACGAAAAATACGCTCTTTAATCGTAACCAAAACGTCTTCTTTGTTTAACATTTTTTTTTCTAAATTCCTAACTTGTATCGTATTCATGTCAGCTTCTGTACAGAGAAAAACAATATGTGGGACGAAAAATACGGAACGACCGTATTAGAGAGCACAAAATATTCTATCCTACCAGACGTTACATTACAGACAGCTAACAGTGAATTATTGGCTTACTAAAAATGGCGTATCAGAACTACGGTTAAAAGTATGAGTGGTTCTAACTCATAAATGAGGAGTTTTGAAGCTGTATAACAAATACATTATGTTTAAACACCGAACTACAGTAAACCTGCTTGATTTTGGTACTGCGTGATGGTTTTGGATCAGTAAAGTTAGGTTATATGTCGTTCAGATAAAACATTTTAAACTTTAAATGGATAGACGAGCGTAACACTTAATAACTCGTACCGAGTTATCAATTACTTTGATAAAGACACGACACTGAGCGGGCCAAAGAAAGCCTGGCTTTGGTACAAATATTTAATAATTTTGTTTGATGATTAGGAAACTTATGAAACACTTATTCATTTGAAATTTTTGCTATAATATTTTACAGAACCGTAAAAATACAGTTACTGCTGTGAAGAGTAGGCTAATATATGTATATATATATATATATATATATATATATATATATATATATATATATATATATATATCGGTAAACATGTAACATAAAAGTATCATAACGAAATTCTTACAACACCATCCTTATGGTCTTATTGAGTTTCACGTTATATTATATTATCTTAATATATAAAATGAAGTTTCTTGACTCACTCACTCACTCATCAACGCGCAGCCCAAACCGCTGGACTTAGAACGATGACATTTTGAGAGAAGTTACCCCTTACTCCGTAGGTACCCACTGAGAACGGATTTTTCGAAATTCGATAATTAAGAGGGTGAAAAGAGTGAAGTGTATTTCCGAAGGAAGGTCAATAGATTTCGAACCCAACGATCTATCGTCGGAATTTTTTCTTTAGTAGGACACTCATAAAAAAGCATTTCAGCAAATTTTACTATTTTTCGAAATTCAGCATTAAGAGGTGAAAAGACCTTAAATGTGTTTCCGATTAACTATCGATAACTATCGAATCCTTCGGGATACATAGTTGGTATTCACTTCAAAATGCTGCTTACATAAATATCCAAAAAAGCAGTTTTAGGGTTTTTTGACATTCGATCCGTAAGGAGTAAAAATGGTCAAAATATGTTTTTTTATTAATCATCTATATATTTGAAACACAATTGTCTATCGTGGTGATTTTAACTTAAATTGGTTACGTATACAAATGTCTATGAGAAGACTCCAAGACGTTTCGAAATTTATTAACTAAGGGGGAGAAAATACGTGAAATGTGTTTTCGATTATCCCTCCATATCGGACCAATTGAGATATCGAAGTGCTCTTGCTTTAAATTGATGCTATTGAGAATATCCCAAGTACCAATAAAACATTTTCCGAATTCGGCCCTAAAGTGGTTAGAAAAAAGGTAAAATGTATTTTCGATTCACAATCAATATATATCGATTCCAGTGATTTTATATAGCGTAGTGATTTTTGTTTAAGAAAGATGCTTACTCAAATACTTGGATAGCAATTTCAGGAATATTCGAAATTTGCCACCTAAGGAGGTGAATAGAGATGAAAATTGGTAAAATTTGTTTTCAATTAATCGTCGATATATCTTGAACCCAGCGGGATATCATCGTGTTTTTCACGTTCAAGAGACATCAGTAAAGTAGTCTAAAATGTGACTTAGGGGTTTTTCGAAATTCTGATTCTCTTAGGTAGTGAAAAGACTTGCAATGTGTTTAAGATAAATCCTCGATATCTTACGAACCCGTCCAGACATACAGTTAAATTTTGTTTCAGGATGATGATTACAAAAATAATCGCAAAATTGTTTTTACATTTTTTCGAAATTCGAACTCTCAGTATATACTGTGCAGGGCATATGTTTTTTTTTTTTTTTTTTTAATGTATGGTCGATTTTGATTCGACTGAACGGGCTACCGTTGTGATTTGCACTTCAATTGGATACATGATGTGAAATCAAAGTATTTCGAAATTCGACCCCAAAAGGTTAAAAAAGCGCCAAATTTGTTTTCCATTAACCCGCAATATCTACCTAACCAGTAGAGATAATGAGGTGTTGTTCGCGTCAGAGTGATGCTTACTTAAGTATTTAAAAAAATATATGGAAGATTTTTTAATTTACGAGATAACTTGATTGTTAAGAATGAAACTATAAGTATGTGAAGTTTCAAGGCAGACGATCCGAAAAGTAAGCACGACCAGCGAGAAATTAATTATACATGAGTTCATGCTACAGAAACATATCAAGACGTGGTATTGTACAATCTCTATAAGTTCAGGACATGAACATTTTAATTTTTCAGATAATTTGTTTTTAATGAATTATTTCGACGTTACGTGACGCAGTTGTTTGTAGCTCAGGTCTACATTCCGGGAGGTTCTGGGTTCGAATTCCGTTAAAATCTGCGTGCGAACGTTCAAACACAAACACTGTAAAGCAGGTCCAATTAGTGCAATTTGCATGTAGTAGTTTAAGAGGGGTAAAATTTATTATGCAGCTCACTTTCCACTTAGGTCCCTCGACAACATCAGCTCACATAATATATTATCTCAGTAATCCCAAGGTTGGGGCACCAAATATGTTTCCGCGAAACCTTTTCTCACCAAATCTTTCTAACGCCGTTAAACGTTAAGTGAATATTTTGAAAATATGTAATGGAGGGCACCTTCGCCAATTGTTATGCACACGGTAAATCATACGTTTTTCATTCGATTAATCTTTTTTATTTTAGAGTCAATAACTACCCCATAACATCAACTTTCCAGTGCTATAAATAAGGCCCAGGTGAAGTCGCTGTTAGTGACAGGGACAAACTTAAGACTGCTTTTCGCGTGGACAACTATAGCTACTTATTCTGCTGGAGAGTTAGCTCAACTTGCAGGTCTGTCATTCTAACACTTGATGACTGAAGTACCACACTGGTGTACAAAGAGGTTTTCTCAACTAATGTAAATATTATCAGTTATGAATAATACTCGCGAGCAAAGCCGCGGGGGACTGCTAGTTTTATTATAATCACACAACTTGAACGGAGGTACTTGACATGTTACGCGCATGTAACCGTGGTAGTGTTAAAAACTACACTGACACACTCTGAAATTGCCAATTTCTCCTTAGCTCAATGCGCTAGAGAGGTACATAGTATATTACTTGTATATCTCTAACTATGATACTACAGGATTTGAAACTGCTGTTCTTGTTGTGGAAAGTTGGAACCAAAGTGCATTTCAAAATAGACTATTTTCTTATCTTTTGCAGTTGTATATTTTGAGATTGCTGTTCTATAAGACTGTTTTTAGCCCCGTTAGAGGGGTGGGATTAATTTTAATACCCATGAACTTATTAAATTACTTGAAAATAATGTCCTGGAATATGTTTTAATTTCGTAGATAGGTACATTTTAAACACTATTTCTAGCAGTTTAACGGTCAGGCAGGCCGTTAGTTAAGTAACGTACGTTAAACAGAGAGCACACTTCAACTTATACGTATAATAAATTCGTTGAATTTACGAGAGCATTTCACTATTTAAGTAAATATAAAACACATATATGCTGTTCTACTACAACTGAGCGCAAATTGTGAAAACTTATAGAATTTTGAAATTGAGTAGGTAAAAAATATTTCTTCACTAGACTCTACTTACCAGCGAAAATCGAAGCAATTATTATAAATTTTCGTTACTTTATCATTGCATAATTGTTACAATCCGCTCAGATTCCTCAGTACCACCTTACTAATATTACAGATTTAGTGCTTTCGTGCTAGTAGTTAGCTACACCGCATAAATCAGCAAGACGCAGGTACAGCCAACTAAGTAACTTTTATAATGTGTCTCATTAATAGCTTCAAAACTCCAATTCTTCCCACCAAAAATGGTGTAATTTTATAAGGCAGAAGACATTTCTTTCGTTGGTGACTTGCAATGTGCTGAGAACCTTTGTCGCGGTCAGAAATTAACTCATTGACAACATTTGTTTGACGTGAGACCGGTAATATATTTTTGTAAAGAGCAAAACAGATCTGATTACATTTTATAGAAGTTAGAATTCTAACGCCGCCGGTTCATATAACTTTCTTTCACTTTCCCCGTTTGCCTGAAATACATTTAACACGCGCTGGAGTGCTATGAGACAATGAAGAAAATATGTAAACCTAATTATAATTTATAGTTGGTTCGTGATAAAGTGAGCACTAAAATTTAACATTTGAAAGATATCACTAGACGTTACCGCATATATTTTAACATTTCATAATAGTTGCATTATTACTTGTATGGTTGGCAACGAATTAACCGAATGTAGTTCCAAGTATAGTCCTATTTAAATGAAACACTACTTAATAAAATCAATTGAAATCGATATATTTGAAATTTATATAATAATTAATGAACATATTTGATCAAACTATAAAGGTTCCTACCGACTGCACTGTTTATCTTACACGAGCAAAAATATAATGCCGTGTACAGAGATGTTATACATTTCCCGCCGTTAGCCGTTATGCGTGGAAAGATAAGAATTGGCTGAACATAGAAATTTAGCAAGGCTTCTTTGAGTGCTCACTTTATTCACCTATACCATTGTATTAGCAAGCAGCTTGCATGTGTACTAGTACAAATATGTTTGGGCGGACTGTAGAGGTTATCAATAATAAAACCTTCTCGCACATAAACTCGAATGAAGCATTTATACTTAAGTAGCAACTGCTGTTAACACAAATTTAAAAGTTTTGTAAGTTGCATTAATTAACAGGAACTTAACTTTTCAATTTTCGTTTAGGCAAAGTTGGCATCACTCTCAGTGCAACTTGGGCTGAACCAAAAACTCAGTCAGAAGCCGACATCGAAGCAGCTGAAAGATATCTACAATTTACTGTAAGTACCTATAACAACTTAGCTACAATTTGATGTTGGCAATTTTGATATATAGCATCGCTTCGCTACTGTCTATGTAAATGATGATTAAGAAATACAATGCAGCAACAGTATAAACATAAGAATATTTAATTCTTTCGCAATTTTTATTGTTACTATTCGACATTTTTAATTAAAATGCAACACAAAAAGCACAAACTGATACATTCTCTCCTGCTCTCCCTCTTTCTCTCATTATGTCCCGTTACCTCTCCTTCTCTCACTCTCTCCCGCTCTCCCTCTTCCTCCCTCTCTCTCTCTCTCTCTCTCTCTCTCTCTCACAGACACATAGTTTTTTGATGACTAAAGATTTTTCCAAGTGCTACGTTTACAACAGCATTATATTTTCAAACATTATTAAGTTTTTTATTTAAAAATATTTTATAAATAGTAATTTGAAACAATTTTTGATGTCTTAATGCCTTCTGTCAATTTCATAAATATCAGTTTCAGCTGTGCGATATGTGTGCCTGCAAAGACAATAATTGAGATGTTTTTTTATTCTCTACTTTCTGTATCTCTTGGTCAGAGGTAACCTTATATGGTTGAAGGCAAGGATCTTCTGCAACTCTTCGACACAGCAGTAAGATCACTGAATCTCCTGAACAAACTCCTGAATGATTTGCAGGATGTGATATCTCCAGTTGTGCTCGGGTGTTCACAAATAACCTGACAGTCTTTCATTCACCAGATGTCCAGTGGTTTCCAGCGTGTATACCAGGCCCAGTATTGTGTTATGTTCAGTTAATTTACCAACACCGAACCTCCGTTTATAATCCCTTTCAGTATCCGTAATAGAATTTGTTGTACGTTTTATAACAATGATTGTGTCATGTATTGTCACAGAGATCATGTGCACAATGATAGGGACAGCTGGCATTAGTTAACATCTGGGCCAATCTGTCGATAAAATCCCGCTCAATTTGACGGTATAAATGAATCATAGCATGAATTTCCTGGCGAACTAATAAGGAAATGTGTAAGTTCTACATAAATCACTAATATTTCTTGACCTCAGGTTGGATGGTTCGCTCACCCTATCTTCAGCACTGAAGGTGACTACCCTGCTATCATGAAGGAGAGAATTGGCAACCTCAGCAAGGACGAAGGTTTCTACAGGTCCAGACTTCCGGAGTTTGGAGAATACTGGGTCAACCGAACTAGAGGTATCGCAACTTGTTACAACAATGTTTACCCAGCTATTTAAGTGAACACGAATGATGCAAATGATAACCAAAATTAGACAAACTTGTTGCCGTTTGTATTATATATTTAATAGCAATCTATTTTTTCTTTTAACAACTCCAAATGTTATGGGAAGACTAGCTATCCGACCATATTTATTTTCCAATATTTTTTTGAGGCGTGAAGATAATGACAATTTTACGTTACTATCGCTGCACTGGAATGACCAGTATGTCTGCTAATGTGACACAAACATTCCAGGTGTATGTCACAGTTTTCCTTGTCGACATATCACTGTTTACTGCCAGACTGCACACCAAACGCAGATAAATATAGTAACTCCTGATCTATCAACAATTGGACTAATTCAATTTGTTTATGTTGAGATATTTCCCTTGCATTGTAGTACATACAACGTATTGTGCGGCAGATTGGTATAGTGAATGGCAATAAAGATAATATATATTCTGTTAAGTGAATTACAGTTTTTCTGACGTCAGCGACGACGTTGAATTCTGCTAAAATAAAAATCTTAACAATATGCTTACATTTAATTCTTTACAATGACCTAAGAATAACTTAAAAACGGGAGGAAATGTCATCTGACATATTTTCCTGGACGTTTATTGATATTAATTGGTACTCAAGACAGAGTATATTTCCTTTTCGTGTAACTGAAGTTAATGTTTCAGATGTATTTTGTGTGTCGTATTATATATTTTTATGTAATTACGAAAAAGTATGCCAAATGTATTTTTAATATTTTAGTTTAAACTGTTATTTCTTAGGTAATTTTAATATATAAACAAACTATGCAAATTGAGCGTAATATTTTATTTCTGTTCGTTTCCTACCGAATTGTTTTGTTGTAGTTTTTAATATATTCGTAATAGAATATTTGTTTGGTACGTATTAAATAATTTGAAAATGTTTTGTATTTCAAAATAAAGTTTTACATACATGTTCCTTGTAGTTACTTAGTGCATTTTGAACATATACATGTAAGTATTTTAATCTTGCGAGTACTTTAAACACTCGTCTACATTTTCTAACTCAATTTTTTTTGTAAAAGTAGTTTGAATGATTGCAGGCACTTATGATTTCTTCGGACTGAATCAGTACACGGCAGTTCTTATAAGTCAACCTGCTAATTCAACCAACAGTACTGGGATCAGCTTGGAGAACGACAGAGGCAATGTGTTGTCGGAACAGAACACAAGCTGGCCTGTTGGCTCGAGGCCGAATTTCCGGGTAAGGCGTCATTAAATAACAATACGCATAAATACGTAGTATGGCTGGGTCAATACAATGTACTGTATATTTGTATGGTTCCTAACATATTATTAAATATTTACCAGCCATATATTTTAATGATAGGCATAACTTCTAATGGAAAAACTAAATTTTGTTATACCAACAAGGTCAGATGTGCAACGTCTCGCATTTTTCCTCGTAAGAAAATATTTTCTTAGCTCATGTAGATTTTTTTCGGCACTATTGAAATATATTTTTGGCAAAAATATATATTTAGTGTACGTAGCAGTATTTGCAACTGCACATAACATTTCTTCAATTGCAGATTGAGTGCGTGTGTCACACAATACGTAGTTTTCTCCTAATACAATATTTTTATAAAATTATAAGCATCATTTTTCCTGTGAGCAAAAACATAAATAAGACAAAAAACACTTCGTGAAGTCACTGCGACTTAATGGTCCCTACCTACTACTAAAAATCTATTGAAAATCTGATGTTGAATTTCTTTACAGTATTTTTAGCCATGATCGTAATATATATTCTCTCTGATACTATGTTATCTGATATACCTGTGAATTACGTTTAAAGCATATTAATACATTTACTTTCATTATTCATTAATGAGTAGTGTTTACGTGTGTGTGTGTTATCCATTACGTTTTTAGTAAATAATTCTTAGCTTACAAGGTTGTAACAACTTTAATAATTTTGAATTATATACATATGAGTGATATATTAAAAAATAGTTTCTTACCAAATATTTCATGTAAGTTAAAAATATAACTATTGTACAATTACGTAGTACTAATTGATTAAGAGTTTTATAGTTAAGAAGTTCCGAGTGCTGATATTTAAAAGGAATCATTTGTTTTACATGAAATTTTCTTGATTACCAAATTACTACTTGGGAAATTTGGTTCTATTAAACGATATAGCGAATGTTTAATAGACTGTGATTATAATAGAAGAAACAAGTTGTTCCCTCTTGATCTCAGCTCATAATCTGAGTGTCTTTAAGTATCTTTAACACCTTAGACAAGCAAGCTTAGTGAAAGCCGAAACGTAATGTGTCCTAAGTGAACCATGAATTACGAAGCATTTTTGTAAACAATACGTGTATAGTTTTATTAGGTGCCAACTAATGTATACTTTATTTCCACAGTACACTCCATTTGGATTGAGGAAGACGTTAAAGTGGATAAAAGACCAATACGGTAGCGTTGATATTTTAATTACTGAAAATGGATGGAGTGACAATGGTGAACTGAATGATACTATGAGGACACGATTTTATGCGGTAAGTGATTGGTAATTTATCAGTAATAACTCATAATACATTACTTACATCATATTATGTTTACAATAACTCATTTCGTTTCGATTATATCCATATAATTTAAATAAAAAGAATGTCTAACATTAAACCTGACTATCTTAATATTTACATACACAGTACCGTTATATTATATATGTTAGATATCTATCACATTAAGTTAGTTAATTACTTAACATTTGTAACAATAAAACTAACTGAAGCGTGGTATATTATACTCAATATTTTATAATTACATGTCCCTCCTTTTTACCAATTTTTTTCGAAGAGTTACGTGTCAGATGCGTCTTTAGCAAAAGAAAATTAAAATATATACAATGTTACTGTGCTATGAAATACACAGAACTTATGAGAAACAAGTAGAAAAGAATGAAGGTACACATCCCCACTTATTATGAATTGGTAAAGTAAATAATGTACTTGACTTGCAAAAATAAATTATTATAATTACTCGGTATTCAATTTATTTTCTGCACTGAAAAAAGAGTTTAGTTGCAGGTACCATAATTTTGTTAAAATAGGGACAACGAAACGGTTTGGTTGTTGGTACTACTCTGGACAGTCCCTTCAACAATCGGTTCTGTAGTAGTTACACCTGGTTTGTAAAAGCAACAAGGCTCTTTGTTTCTTCTACAAAACAGATTGTTGAAGGGACTGCCCAGAGTAGTATCTACAGCCAAACTGTTTCGTTGTCCCTATTTTAACACAAGTATGGTACCTACAAATATACTCTTTTTCAGTGTGATATATTCAGTCCAATAAGCACAGTCTGATATCCTATCAAACTATAATTTGTACAACTCACTGTTGTAAGAGTACGCACAAAGTTGCGCAGAACTCATTTTACTGCACCTCACTTGTTATCTATCTGGTAGGTAATAATACATATATGTATATATGAAATCAAACACGCAATTTTCATTTGAAAATGTCAAGAGTGAGACAGATTTACCCAAAGATATTTTTGTTGCTAATTTTGCCGACATTTTATATAATCTTGTGTCAAGCATTTCTTCGGTAGGCCTAATGTTTTTTGCAGTACGAAATTACCTTTATTAATGATTACGGTGTAAAACTCTTTTTTCGTTACTTGGTTTCAGTCTCGCAAGCCGTACTTTAAAGAGATTATCTGCTTCCATAAATTCTATAAAAGTTTGAATGTGCATTTGAACGGAAGGCGGACGCAAAATATAGTTAGGTTATGTATTTCACAACTCATGTAGAGCTGACATTTCATAATAACTAAAGTTTAAGAGCTGAGAGGAAGAACTGTAAAATAAAAACAATCCATGTAAGGCAAGTGTATGGCAAAACTTATTATTAACTAAAATATTCGGGTAACTGGACAAAGGAACTGAATATTAGAAGAAGACATTACAAAGTGTGTTTCACGGAGTTATTATTTAAAATAATAAATAGGGCCAATCAAAACCTTTTATTAATATGTTCCCTAGAGTATCCTTTGAAACCTAGTTAAATTCATGTGAATACATGATGATAAATTAATTAATGTGCATCATAATTAGATATTTCATAAAAATTATTTGTAAATAATAATTTTTGCTGGTATGTGTTGATGCAACGCTATCCACAGCGTTATTACTATTTGATGTAGTGGTGTAGAATTTAGCTGAAAGTATATGTCCATCGAAAGTACGGGTTGAAAGAAATCCGCGACGGCCACAGTGGAAGAACGTAGGTTTTCCAGGAAACAGCCTTCATAGGCTGGTGAGCCAACGGTAGAAGCGAGGTCCGGAATGTTAAACATGGAATTTAAACTTAAAACCTGGATTACGGAAAGTTGAATGTACCTCCCACTGAAACAAATAAAAGGAAAGTAGAGAATTAATTAATGCACGTAGCGAACAAACAAAGAGCGAAACACCCGGACGCATTAGGGAGACTTACTTCGGAGGGTAGACAATATGAATAACATCTTCAAGTACGTTGGAAAGTTAAAGAAAAAAATAAACAAATTCCTCAAAATTAAATTGCTTTTGTACTTGATGAAAATATTAATACTACGTGATGTAAAGAAGATAACCCAACAGCATAGATATTAAGGCCATGTCCTATCATTTAATTCAAAGAATTCCAAACTACTGGAATATTTTTTTTAACCAAATGCTTTTAAAAAATGTTTGGCCGTGTGCAGTCACACAATATACAATTTTGCCAGAGCGTTTTATTTTTAAGTAATATACCGTTTGCTAGCAAACAACCATTTTGCTTCATTTAGGCTTATTTTGACAACAAATCATGTAACATTTCAGAGGCCAAAATCTAAAAATTCATTTGGTGTGTTGCAACAGAAAACTTCAGATACAGGCGATGACATATAAGTGTCATAAATGTAAGGATGAATATTTTTAGCGTATTAATTTGCATAAAAATATTTTCGAAACCACAGTAAAACTAAAGAGCGAGGCTTTAAGAGCATGGGCCCGAGTTTTTTCGCATTTAATATCAATTATAATTTTTTAAAACATAAACGGGAGTCGATATCGTAAAATCGCGTCTTAACTTTGTTATGACTTATATAAACTGCATACTCTAATTTTGACGAGTCAGAAGACTGCAAAATAGTTTATAATTAGTTAATTAACGAAATTTACTTTTAACTGATAAATTAGCTATACTCATCATACAGTTTGTCTCGAAAAAATACATTGTATTGTAAAACCAATTTGCAACAAAGTTAAGAAGAAATTTTACGATATTGACTCTCGTATGCATTTTAAAAAATAATTCTCCCGTAAGCCGAGAAACTCGGGCCCAAGCCCTTAAGTCCCATATACTAAATCAACCTGAAACACAGGAGCAGTACGAAGGTACGTCATGTCTCTTCCATTAGAGGCAGTAAATTGGTGGAAAATAATGCGCTAGAAAAGGCGCGGAGACGCCAGTTAGTTCAGGGAGTGACTACTAGATCGTACGTGGTGTTCAAAACTGCCAACGAGAGCGCAGAGTGCAGCCGGAAGCAGTGTGGAGAGATAATAAACGGGGTATAAAGATGATGTTTTTTATGTCTTAAGGCGGGCGAAACTGTGGACTTGCACATTTTGTGCGCTCTCAAGACGTGCTGGTACAAGGGGACAGGCACTGTGCGAAACGTGGCTGCAAGCACGAACAGTATTTCCCGTGGGTTGTTTTACACGGTGATAGTGTCGCGGGGGAGAGATGCTAGGATGTGACGAAGCTGGGCTGTGGTCGCTTGTCTGGGCTCAGAGACTGAAATAAAATAAAAAAAAAAGGTTGAATCCAGTTACTATATGATTTTTATATAAAAAATAATAAAACAAGTGCCGGAAAAAATACAAATAAAAATAGCATGAAACTGACAAAACGGCACAATTTTTGTGGCAAAAATATGTAGTATGACATTTTACTTGCGCAATGTGGCAACATAGCACTGTAGTTAGCACCCTCTAGCGCTCCACAGATACCGTACATATCTTACCATAGGTCATTCGTGATAAGGTGAGCACTAAAGATTTAACCTTAAAAAAAACACTAGCCGATACTGCATATAAATCACCATTTACAAGAGTTACTTTACTGCTTGTATGGTTGGTAGCGATTAATTGCACGTAGTTCCGTGTATTATCCTATTTGAATACAACGTTAGCGAAAGAACATAAGATGATATCGACCTCTCTGTATTTTATATACTTCAAAAAATGTATTTATGATCACATTGACATTTCTACTTACAGTATAATTAGACTTAATTGGCGACAGTACAATGTGACTCTACCGCCTGTCTCAGGGCATGTTACACGTTACCCCTTGCTCCGCACTACAGACAGTTCAAAATTCCACCGACAGGTCGCATCAAAGTTAGGTTTTCGCCATTTCCGCCGCTTCGCCAAGTTGTATCATTTGCGTGTGTTTGTCCGTTGTAAAGTATAAACACATTGAAAATAATTGGAAATGACTATGAATATCATTGCCAAATGATGTGAAGCCATTAGTAATTTTGTAAATTATGTTTTACGTTTGTCAGCCTAGAAACAACTTACTTTTTATTTCACACATTGCGAAAATACGTTATTTATTGCTTCTGTTAAGTGCGTCGTCATTGTTCGTGGCAGTAGAACTGAACGAAACTTGAATTCTTGAATTGCGTGTGTCGTGTGTTTTTAGTGGCGGTTTTGAGTTACAAATTCAAATAAACTATGCCCGCATTTACGAGATTCGTAACGTCAATAGTGCGTGTTGTATCAATTAGTCGACGGATAGAAACCAGTATTAAAACTCGCAGGTATTTATAACTAAGACTACTTTCTATTATATCTTATATTCAGCCCCCGTGCATTTGATGAGTAGATATTGTAGATAAAATTTATCGGAGCCGTATACTGTACATGTAAACATTGCATGGTCCTACGTGAATAAAAGCACGTGGCGGAAAGATATAAACTGGCAGAAAATAGAAATTAATCACGGATTTTTTGAGTGCTCACTTTATTCCGAATCACCTATAGTACTGTATATTATGAATGCAGGTTAAAATATGCAGCAGTCCAAACATAATTCTGCAGTTACTTGACGTAACATACATAAAATAATATTTGACCGAGGAGCGCAAAAGAGGACTTTTTTCGTGCAGTGTTGCAACATTGTACACATAAAATGTACAATGTTTTGCCTCTTAAATTTCCGTCTCCAACTTAGCCCAAGTTTCGCAATGTGTGTATATTATGCGATTGTGTCTGGACATGGCGTATATATTAACAAATTCATTTTTTTTTTGAAAAGGATATTTCCATAAAAGAGGAATACCTAAGATAATACTGTCGGCTTGTTCCAGAACTATATGGCCGCTACTTTGGACGCCATATACGAGGACGGAGTAAGCGTGATTGGACACACGGCTTGGAGTCTTCTAGACAACTTCTCATGGTTAAGAGGCTACACGTAAGTATAAATCAATGTAATTTTCACATTCCGTAACTATCTAATTTATACAAATATATTCTTGAGTTTTGAGGGACGTTCATAACTTCTTTGATCCTTTCTGACAGTATGCTATTTGAAAGTAATATCACTCATGTTCTTATCTTTTCTATTTCTGTCAGTTCAGAGGGGTCTTATTCTCGAGTTTTAAGTCTTATGAGAGTAGGAAGCCGAGCTGTTTTTAACCTAATGTAACACAGTTTTGAAATGCTAGAACCATTCGAGTCGAACAGAGTGTTCGGAATCGAAGAAGAGAGGTTCAAACCGAGTAACTCGGCCGTCTCGCATTAAACTGTGTGCATAAGGTCGTATTGTGTATTGCTGCTCGGCTGTTCAGAGAGTTTTGTAATAAATTATGTTAAACTGAACTAAAAACTTATTTAATGTCGTATTTATGAAAATTATTTATCCAAGAAGTTACAATTCCACTTTTGATTTTAGCTACATAGCCAAAAAAGTTTATTAAATATATTGAAGTGGAGGTTCAGAAGTTTTTTTTTTTTTTTTTTTTTTAGATAAGTGTGAATAAGATATATAAAATATTTACATCACATACATTAAATGCGGGTACAATTTTGTACTATTCAATGGCTAGGTAAGTTGTATATTTAACATTATATATAATTAAAATACTCTGTATTTAATTCTTAAAACTTCTATATTGCGACACCTAATATCGCTTGTACACGGTAGTTTTTTTTTACGCTTTGTTATGCAATAAGGGTCTTACGTAGATTACAAAACATGACTTACTTTAACTAAAATAGTTAAACGTCAAAGTACATTTATATTTCAATCACGTTTGTGTGTTTTTACAGTGTACCTGAAATGTTATAAAAGTTTACCACACTTTTATTAAGTTCAATATTAATTGAGACTTTTTAGTCTGGCCGTAAATATGCAATACAGTAGTTGAACTTTTTTAAAGTAATGATGAATTAGCTAACAATTTTAAGTACGAAGAATTATAACTACCAATTTAGTCAAATACTCTCCTTTCTTAAATGCTAATTACCACTACTTAAATTAGCATTTTATATTGCATCGTAAACAGAAATACGCATTGATCTTGCTAATACGCACAAACCGAAACATATTTGTTGATACATCTGAGTATCACAATATTTTTAAACATGTCATTTATTAAAATATTTTTTAACAATATTTCAACACGAAAAGCAAATTACATCATTTTGCCACTTAAGCCACCGTGAGTTCAGTAATGCCATTAAAAATACAAAACGTAACAAAAAGCATGTTTAACGTAATAATTACTTTTTTGACAGCTGTGAAGACTGCCATGTGCACCAAATGCTACAGAAAATTACATACTTGTAGTTTTGACGTACTGCAAAAGTTGAGAGCCAGCTGAGTATGTTTGTGCAAGAAATCACTTGTGGCAACAGAAAACACTGTCACTGTGTCATTTGTGAAAATATATATGAAACTGCCAACATAACAGTCAAAAAGTGGAATTCTTATATTTGACAGGCTATATAAATAAGACGAAAGTATTAAAAAATCAAAATTTCAAATTAAATGTTAAGAATAGTGTATTTAATGTTAAAAAAAAAATATGCTAATGGCTTCTGTGCAACTACTCTCCGATGCAAGTAACTTATTTAGAATCAAATTTGGTTAATTATAACGTTTAAAAACATACATTTCTTATGGAATACGAGTTATTTTTTACTCCGCTGTACTGTAGTCAAATTAAGCGGCCTAATCAAAGAACTTTCTACATTAAGACTGCATGTAATGTATTTCAAAATTGTTCTACTTAATCTGTCAGTGCACGTTATAAAGGTTTTCTTTTTGTTTAAATCTTTAACTTAAGTAAAATTTAAATACTTATGAGTCACAATTTTATTGGTTCCGGTGTCTGCAAATTGTAATTTTCAAGATGTAAGATAACTTAATTCTAAAACAAAAAATTTTAAACAAATATACTAAATTCTGAAAATTTTTCCCTTTACTATTTTCTCGACTTTTTGGTGTGTGGAATATGGAACCCGCTCGCTAACCTCCACTCAAATAGTGATACATTCTAGATGTATGTAATATGGCAACAAAGGTGTTCAATTATACCAATGGCGAATTTCGAATATGGTGGCGGGTAGTTGATGGCGAAAATCACTCCAGTGCCATTAATTGTGTGTAATCAGGACATTGGAGGTACCCCTGCACATTTCGAACGAATGCTAGCAATTTTGACAGCTAAAATAGCAATAAAGACACATGCACATATTACATTATCATTAATTAGGCCTATATTACCATTAATTAAAATACTATTTAACAAACCATACTTATCCAAGTCTCAAACAACCACAAAAATATCTTGCGAAGTGTCTCAAGTGTACTCAGTTGACGGTACGTGAACAGAGCATGTATCAAACGTGGCACACAAAAACTGGCATTCGAAATTACCACTAGATTGAATTCTAATGAACTGAGAAGCCGAATGACTTCGAACATAGGTTCCCAGGTGTGTTTTAATACGTTCGTAAACTTTTGTCACTCATTCAAACGAAGCCATAACAACAAACATCTATCAAACGCTGTTAGAACGATGTGAATTTTTATTATCAACACTAGGTGTTAATCCCATTACATATCAGTTTATATTAAATATGATTATATTACACATAAACTTGCAGGTATCTTAGTGGTTAGATATAATATATATTATACCTTCTTTCGCAGAGCTAAGTTCGGCATTGTCAGTGTGAATTACACTGACCCTGACAGAGCGAGGACAGCAAAGGATTCATCGAAACTGTACACATGGGTAATAACAAACAGGACAATACCAGAGGAATATCTCGACACTGAAGACTAACAAGTTCTATGAGAAACAAGAGAATTTTACAACGCAAAGCATGATGTAATGAAGTACGTTAATGATTCAGAATATTTGGTGTCTTCAGAAGAATTTAAGGTTATGCACTTGGTCGATTACGTACAAAGTTTCTATAGAGTAAATTTTTAGTTAGCTTAGTAAAACGGTTACAAATGTGTATGAAAATTTTTCTTTATTGGAATGTTTTACATTTTATGCTGAAAAATATTAAGAATCCATTTTCTCATAATTTAACTATATAATTATAAATAAATATAAATTATGTATGACTATGAAATAGCACTATAACATCATGTATAGGCTACTCACTGAATAAATATAAAAATTTTAAGACCTGCTTATTTTATTTCACCTTTTAAACCTATTTGTATTCATCCGCCACGCATCGGCATAAACACACATACATATGACTAATTAATACAGAATAATTCACAATCCCAAATTAAAATATCTGATACAGAAATTAGATCTATTTATTGGCAATTATCAGTGGCAAAGCGTGGATGTGTTAAAAGGCAAGCAGTACGAGATCCGAATATACACTTTGAGCATGTGACAGTTGTGTTTCTGAGACCTAGACGTATTACTGAGAACTAGTTCCTCGCCTCTTACATACTACTGGCTGAGGAATGAATGTACCAGTCAAATGGTTCCACGTGTAACTGAGAGTTCTGTACAGTCACTACTAATCACCGATTGCCATAGAACACTTCACGTTTCACCGCTGGTATTTATGTTACTTAATAACAGAGCATTGGATATATTAAACTTTTTTTTATTTTGATATTTAGTAATATTCTTTAATTTCAAGTAAGAATAAATATTAATTTCTACCTTTTTATATCTGTGCAATACTCAGTAACATGTTTCTCTCAGTAAAAGTGTAATGAATTGGGCATTGAAAAATGAAACTTACTTTAGAACGTAGATCTGTTAAAATATAGAAAGATATCAAGTGTAGTTACTTGAACCGTTTCGATTGTTTTTACAACAATCTGGACTGTGGAAGGAATGAACACACCGTTCTGTAGAAAGAACGGAATGCTGTGTTGTTGGGACAATCCAAATATTATGGTAACCAAAGCTGACGTATGTTCGAAACGTACAATAAGTAACTTCCAGTATCAATCTCAAAGTATGCTATTTTCGCGAGTCAGGAAAAGATGGGCTCCCCATTTGAGAAGCTAGGGTTTATGAATTTGGAACATGGGCGCATCAGTTCTGTGCTGTCAAATGCTGGTTTCGATAATTATCTCAATTTACTTTCTATCATCACATTGAATATGTATTGCTGTTTAAATACTGCATTATTTTACCTTCATAACGAATAATGTTAAAGTAGTTTACCTTACCTGTGATGTACTTTACGCCCTATATTTTTTTCTTTCACTAGTAATGGCACGCCAGATTCAAATTTCGCTGTTCAGTTCCTTTTTCATGTTATCAGCTCTATCACTTAACTTAAAATAAAAATATAGTTTACAAAAAAAACTTCGTTAGGTAGTCTATTTTACAGCAGGAATATGGCCAGGGGGAAAGTTTTTCATGTTCAAATAATACGCGAATATGGTTGCTTACTTTACGCGATCAGATCCAGAGGACTGCGAACTGTCACAGTTAAGACTCTCCACGTGCTTGTGTATTCTGCTGCCTCCAGTTCTGCATGGTCCCCAGTTGCAGCAAGTATTGTCTTACTCAAGCCATCCATCTCTTTCTCGGTCTGCCGCCTATTGGAATCAAACCTGAGCAGTTTTGAGTCATCTTGTTTCATTCGTCAACGTCTTTGGCTATTCATCATTCCATCGATGTTAGGAATTCTAGTTCTGTGCTGTGGCCCTTTCTTGATTCTCCAGCAGTGAGAACACGTGTTTTTCCTATTTTCCTGAGGACCTTTCTCTCAAATTTAAATTGTCGGTTAAGGTCTTGTTTTTGAGCGCTCCTGGTCTCAGAACCTATATTACAACTGACATTATTGCAACTAAATGAAGTCTTAGATTTAGTAGTCAAGCTACGCTTATCGATTTCAATATAGGGTTTAGAGAGTAAATATCATATTTTCCGCCAACAATCTTGCTTTTTTCTGAGCTTTACTTGATGTTTTGCTTCAGTACAACTTGATCCAAGATATTTTAACTCTTTCACGTGCTTATACCTGGTGCAGTTAACTATTATTTCTTGGTACTTGTGTTTCTTCCTATGGTCATGTACTCGGTTTTTTCAGCTTAAGTTTACAGTTTTCTTTATTTAAACCACTTTTTTCAAAGAAGCAAATTCAATTCATCGGCAGATATTAGAAATGCCAGTAACGGTGCCGAGAACATGTTAAATATCCAAATCCTATAGACGCCGGAGTTACACGGACGATCCATGCACGTGCGTAAGATGTTTTACCGCCTTTAAGAGTGTAAACTGAACTAGCGTGCATTTTTCCCCGTCGGATAGGCTCATTCACCTTTCAGCAACAAACCTATATCTTAAAACGTACTAATAAAAAAGAAGAATGTTGCGTGACTGCCCGGTGATTTGAAAATAATGCAGTAGAACGTTTCTATTTAAAATGATGGCGAAAATAGCGGTTTTAAGTGTTTCCGCGTTCATTTAAGGAACAATAAAACATAGATGACTAACCTAACACATCAATCAAACACAAAAACATTCTTAAAACTAGTAGTTCTAAGACGAAACTCAAACATGCAGCCATTCACATAGTTTGGCGGCGCCCACGAATTCCCAGCATTATTGTTTGTGTAAAATATCACATTATATGTTTTTACTTCAGTCAACTATCCATAACACTGACATGTTTTAACCAAACAATAGTTTGAGAAATAAAAGAATGTTAATTATTTTTTTGACAAGTACCAGTTTTCAAAAGAAGTATTTTTTTTTGCGGCCAAGAAACCGCCATTTTGTCGTCACCAAGTTACCAACCTGTACTAGAAGTAGTTAAAATAGGTTATTCTTGACGAAGCATTCTCAACATTGCAAGTTATTTCAATAGTTTATTCATAACATTCCATACATATAAACTTCTCAATATTTTTTTCAAATTAATTAAACACTGTATCTTTTGTTTATTATATAATAAATTACGATGAGGAAACATGCTTATATTCACGTGCAATTATACAGATAATACGAGGACATTAGTTTATAATCCCTAAAAGCTATGCAGTTTTCTAGCCCAAGTAGTGATTGGCAATAACTATTCAAAATTCTCGGTTGCGTGTGGAAAAATTAAACAATTATAAACGGTATTTAGAAAAATAAGGGATTGAAATCACAAAACGAATAAAGAAGAAAATTGTAATTTTTATATTTTATAGCACGATAATATCCAGGAATGTACAATAACCGAATTTCTAAAATATTAACCTTTTGATTTTAAAATAATTTCACTCACAGAAAACCTCTGCGCGGGTAGCTTACGGATGTTAAAATAATTTTAAAATTAAAAAGCAAATATTTTTAATTTATAGTCCAAGAAATTATTGTATTAAAATTTATAAGAAATTCAGTTTTACATTTTTATGGATTTTGTGTGCTATATAAATAAACTTCCGCTAATAGAATATCTACTCGGCAAAAAAAATCCGTTGAGTTATGATGAGCAGTTTATATTTTATCGACGGTAAAGTATTCCAGTCGTTCTCTCGCTAACTTACCTTTTCATGTCCCGTAAGGTAAATTCTAACATGGGTTAGAAATAAATCGTCTTTTCTTATGGGAGAGTTTGACATAGGGAAATTTTCTGCTGCTTGTTTCCCTGCTATCGCAAAGGGACCAGAAATATACGAAACTGTAATAAAATTAAATTTGAAGAGGCTAGGAAATGACAGGTGTCATTTAACTTAATTTTAAAGTGAAAATAAATCAATATTGCATTTTAAATTAACAACTTTATGTAACTGAAACGTCACGAAATCTCTGAGATTGGTCAAATTGAGTCTATTACCGATACCAGCGCTCAAGTGGCAGAAATTTTCCCTGTACCAATCTTTCAACGTAAATCTTTCTAACCTGTAGTAGAATTAACCGTACTCTGGTGGAAGCTATCTGCAACAAGATTTTAGTATTTATCCTTAAAATGTCCGTATTTAACCTCAAATCTTCCCTATTTTTCACCAAGAACTAAAAAAATTGCTCCGTTTCACTTAAACTTTCTGTTTATTCGTTAAAATGCCATCCTTTCGACTCAAACTCCTAAAAGTACTCGTGTCTCGTCCGCCAGGATTAGTCTCGGATTTTTCTCTTCAAAGTAGGCGTTTGACATTCAAAAATTATAGGTCTGTCCCCTCAAAGCGGACATATGAACCCGCAGCTCTTGGTTCTAATTGAGAGCAAGTTGTCATCATCAGAGTTAATGTTTTTTACAGTATTTTAAATAATACGTTTTATCTTTATGTTTCTAATTATTCATTTTTTAATGTTTTCATACAATTAATTCAAAATATTTATTTATTGCGAAAGTTTTCGTTACACATAAATCTTAGCCTACATGTGCAGCATTGATTACAGTAATTTACGAACTATATTTATTGAAAAATTACCCACATTCCCTAAAAAACTATTTAAATTGTTTACCTTCAATATGACTGACTCTAGGCCACATACCAAACAATCGACTGCTTTACAGCACATTCTTCGGGATCGTCTGCCCGTTTTGAGAATGAGGCTTAACCCAAGTTATTTTAGGACATTAAGTCGAGGAAAAGAGGGACGTTGTTTAAGAAAAACGGGAACATTTTGGTAAACATTAGACGTTTTGGGGACAAGCAAGGAAATTTTGGTGCTTGACATCATCCAAGATGGCCACTGCCCGAGGCGCCTGAGCGCCCGAATAAGTTTAAATCTATTATAGGTGGAAAATATCAGTGTTTAAAGTTTGGCACAGGGAAAATTTCTGCCGCGTGAGCGCTGGTATCCGCAAGACGTGTTAACTGATCAATCACTAAACTTTCCTGAATTTTGAGTTACGTAAAGTTAATAATCAAAATATATAATTCCTACAGACTTTAATTAAGGATAATTCATTTCCAAAGATTGTTTCACAAGAATAAATTCAACTTTCATCTCTATCATGGAAACTGTATTACATATTTGTGCCAAACTTGGCACTGTAAAATCACAGCAGGTCATATGTGAACACAAATGACGGCAAAGTCGAAGAAACTTTATTTTAAAATGGCGGTCGTACAAGTGTTCTAGATGTAACATTACGTTTACTTAGTAATTTGTGAATATTTTACGAAACGTTCTATGCGATAAACATTAATTATACACATCAAATACAGTAAAACATATCCAGTTTTTTTCTGGCCCTTCACTGAAGCACTCGGTGAAGACGTAGGACAGTGTTACAGAATGTTACATAACATCTCGGATAATATTCCCTCTGCTTCTGCCAAGAACGACAAATAAAAATTAGGTTTGACAAACTTGTCTAGTGAGTAATTTAAAAATTATTATCTGCATATATAAAAATGTTATGTTGGTTCGTGTACGCTTCAAAAACTCAAAAATTTCTGCACCGATCGAGTTGAAATTTTAGCATGATATATAATCCGCATCAAGGACTGTTTTTATCTAATGAAAAAAAAGCGAGGAAAACACTCGCTGACAACTCAGGTATTGTATAAAGTTTGGGGTGTGAGAGGGGTGGGGTTACGGGTTCGTATCCCGTGCAAGACTTTGCCGGGCAGCAGTTTTGCGGGGGAAGCCGCAGCCGGGCAGCTGTTTTATAGAGAAATAAAGATGAATTAAAAAAAGAAGTTCTGCAATTAAAGTACGCTTAGCGCAGTGGACTGGACAAATCTGTTTGTATTTGATGTTTTAAAGATAAACAGTGAATATAGTATAATATAGAATATAGTATCACCATCAATTAACACGTAACTAAAAGTTAGTTACTCT